>JADLZN010000820.1:0-160697 GCA_018155175.1 Sinocyclocheilus anophthalmus | reverse complement strand
GATGACCTGAATCACGTGTGTTTGAATAAGGAGACATGCAAACTGTGCATTGGCTTGAGGGGCCGACAGGTCAGTGGATAAAGGATAACTGTGACGCTAAAGAGGAAATTGGTTCATCAATCTGATCCCCCCCACTGTACAGTGCTTTCAAACATTGTATGTGCACCTTGTGGAGTTTAAATGTACCATTAGAAATCTGTCAAATCTTATTCAGACTTGGTAGATTCTGCCAAGTCTTACTGAGTTTTCAGAGTAATGTTGGAAGACAAGGTACATTCAAACTCCACAAAGGGCCATAATACGCTTGAACACAGATTTTATTGATCAGGTTTATCAGGAAGGTGGGGGCTGTTCCTGTAAAAAGTGTATTGCAATTAATGTCAAGTATGTGCTTAATTGCACCTTTGAACTTAATTGACCATGACTGAGCTAATCGTTCTTATGTCCACCCTTCCAGCAACCCTTCCTGGAGGTGAAAATATCGGACACTGGCAAACGGTCCAGACGGGACACCGGCCTCGATTGCGATGAGCATTCCACTGAGTCCCGTTGCTGCCGGTATCCACTCACCGTTGACTTTGAGGAATTTGGTTGGGATTGGATAATTGCCCCCAAGCGCTACAAGGCCAATTATTGCTCCGGTGAATGTGTGCAGAAGTACCCCCATAGTCACATCGTCAACAAGGCCAACCCTCGGGGCAGCGCAGGCCCCTGCTGCACACCCACCAAGATGTCGCCAATAAATATGCTGTATTTCAATGACCGTGAGCAGATAATCTACGGAAAAATCCCTTCAATGGTCGTAGACCTTTGTGGCTGCTCTTGAGCCCGAGAGCTTCTCGAGTCGCTACGACAGCAAGCCCTAACTGCTCTGGACCAGAGGGAAGTGAAAACAACCTTTACCTTGTCCCTGACAAAATAGTTCATGCTAAAACAATTGACCACACCAGGATCCCAACAAACCAACTTATCCAATTCTTTTAGTTCGTTCTCATCGACTGTTGCACACAAGGACAATAGTACCAAGGTGACAAGTGTTTCTTTGTTTATGAAGGTATAAGTCTTCCGCTGTGAATGCATTTGAGCATAGAGATGACCTGATGGGCTTTACCAGCTTGATATCAGAATGTAAAAATTGCAAAAAGTACTTTTAAGTTTTTTAATTAATGTCAAAGGGGGTTGTATAGTTGATTATTTATATAAAGTCACTTATCCCTCAGTGACCCCAAAAACAGGAACACTGACCCAGAAACTCACTCAACATGACGTCCAAACAATAGACTTTAGGAATTCTGCAGTTGTTTCATAGCATATGTGTAGTTGACAGATGGTAGGGATAGGAAAACGTTTTTCATTGCTGTAACTGGTCACAAATTTTAAATGTATAAATAATCTTTAAATGCTTTTTAGACATTGCTGGAACATGTCAACTACCCAAAAGCATGCAGCTTATGTTCTTGTCAAAAACATCAATTAAATTGCCAATTCACTAGGTAGCCTACATAATGTCATAGGATAGAGATGGACATGGAGATTTTTTTTTAATTGTATAGATTCTATGGTTCCAAATCATGTTAACTCGCTGTACTGCCGCGTCTTGCGGGGCGCTGCTGTATCTTTCGTGACTAGTCTTCTGAGAGCATTCGTGGTTCGGGCGTGTCATTTATAGGGTACTCTTTTTTCCTTTTCAGTGTTTTGCCCTCTCTGTTCCTCCCTGCTTGCGGGGCGGGATGTGGTGAAACCACTTGTACACCATTCCAAGCAGCGACAAGACTCATTCCATGGAGCTACAGCCACCTCTCATGTCGTTATTTCTGTTCTTCTGAGGTTCCCCAGTGTGATTGTCGGGGTCTAAGTTCCATGTGAGGCAACCTGAGACATCGCTCATGCTCTGTGCGCCAGGCGACATGCGAAGTTTGCCCTCCTTAGAAATTGTCTTATTTGCATGGTTTTTGACAATAGGATTGTGCATCACTTTGCTGGTGCATGATCTCAATAATCACTAGCTTACCATGAACTATAGGTTTAGGCATGAGACAAATAAACATGCTTGCCCCTCGCTTAATATCCGTGACAGGCCTGAAAGAGGTGCGGGGCAACCAAGACTACCTAAAAACTTGCAGGCAGACTACCATTTACCATCCGTGGCACAGTTATGACAACAAAGAATTTTTAAAATTATATAGACAACACTACGCTTCCAGGCAGATTTGGGATCAGTATAAGACTTTATCGTTTTTATAGAGTGTTCTATGCTCATCAAGCGGCTGCATTTATTTTGATCCCAAATAAACTGGTAGCTACTTGCAAAATGTTATTACTATATAAAATAATGGTTTCTATTTTAATATACTTTAAAATATTTATTTCTGTGATGCAAAGCTGAATTTCCTTCAGCCATTACTCCAGTCTTCAGTATCAAATTATCCTTCGAATCATGTTTCTCTCGTCTATGTCATAGCTGATTTCTTATCGGTGCTCGGAAACTGTTGTGCTTGCTTAATATTTTTTTGAACCTGTTATCCTTGTTCAGGGATTCTTTGATGAATAAAAGCTTAAAATAAGAGCATTTCTTTAAAACTAAGAAAGTCTTTTCTACAATATATTGCCCACAAAAACGTTTCTCAAAGAGTCTGCGGGTCTGATTCCAGGTAACATTATTTATCTCGGTTTTTCTTTTTTTGAAAGAAGATATAAACCATCTTAATTGTCTCAGCAAGAACTTGCGCTCTTGTACATTTGTTGGAAGTGATAGCAAACTCATTTATATGTTAGAAAGATTTCGATTGAATAATGCATGCTCTTTCTAACTTTTTATTCATCAAGAATCCTGAAAAAAGTATCACAGTTTCCAAAAAAATATTTGGCAGCAAAACTTTTGCCAACATTGATAATTCTAATAATAAAACAGCATATTAGAATGACTTCTGAAGGAACATGAGACACTGAAGACTAGAGTAATGATGCAGAAAATCCAGCTTTACAATCACAGAAATAAATTACATTTTAAAAAATATTAACATAGAACCCTTATTTTTATATTTCGATAAATAAACATTTTGCTCAGATTATCTCGGTTTTTTAAATTTTTCTTCGGTATTTTTGACTGCGAAGATAATGCGCCTTTAGAATGAGCTAAGATCTTTCTTATAAAACACTACCAATCTTACTGATCCCAAACTTTTGTGTGTGTGTGTGTGTATATATATTATATAATATATATATATATATATACTATGTAGATCAATGGTCGTGCAATCATTATGTCAGATTTTATGAGATGTAAATAAATGCAAACTGTCACCTTGATTGACCCCACCACAGTCGCACATGCATATCCTTTAGTCCTGTCACTTTATGCACTTATTTTTCCTCTGTAAAACAATTATTTTCCTTAAGTAACAATTATAAAAGAAATCCTATTAACGTGCATTTGCTCCACCGCTTTTGCGCGGAATGAGATAAGTCCCCTTTGATCTTCTAGTTGGCTCTGACAGTTTCTTAGTTCTTATAAATCACGGCTTGAGCTGCGCTACATACGTCTGGTCGAAAAGATTTCCCCCTTCCGCTTCATAAACGAACCGCACCTGAGTGCGCTGTCGTTGCCATGCAAGACGAAAACCCATTTCGCTCGCTTATTGCATTCACCCCAGCTGTCCACTCAAACACGCGCATCCTCACAGCAGACGCAGAGTTCGGACATCTGCGAATTCATACAAACGTCGACAGTAACGAGGGGACTGGGCCCCTTTCTTCGCCTGCTGTAGAAAACCATCAACAAGAGGGCATTCCCATCGCTTTTTGGATTCCTAGCTTTTAACGTTTTGGTGATAACCGTTTGGGGTGCGTAGCGACAATAATACTTTAATTCCGCATTCATATTATTTTTTTTTCCGCGTACATTTGCACGTTAACTTGCTCTCGACGTTCCTTTGTCTAAGGCGGTTATACATAAATCCGATGACGTTCTGTGCTTATTCGTCATCCAGCCTCCCTGAAGATTTCCTCGTCCTCGCTAGCTAGTAGTGTCTTCTACCTATTTAGACTTCAATGAGGCAACACTACAACGGCCTTTTAGCTGTGCTATTACTCAGGTCGCTATACGGCCCACTATAGTAAACTCTTCTGTCGGTCCTTAGTAATGCATTGCAAAAGCAAATCTGTGGTCCTGAATTGCTGTTATAGTCTACTCATAGTTATTTATAATCACATAGTGCAATATAGCTATATTTTATTATTGATTGATTAATAATAATCGACATATCTTCATTAATTAGCCATTGGATATGATACTATGATCGCTAAATTAATCCCCCTGTCGTGATGAACAAGTCTTTCCCTTGACGTATTAAACCCCTACCACGTTTACTAACTAGCTGTCTGATGAGAAAACCTCTCCCACCGACTTCATTATGCGGTCAAGACCATCTTATCCTCCAAACCCACCCCGCGCACACGCAGATTGTTTTAAGCATGATAATATATAAATCGTATGTACACGCTTTTGCACAATACTAATGTTTTACCCTGACAGCATACGTGTTCTGCGCTTTAATGTTATACATAAATATCGGATACCATATAAAGCATTCCGTTTAATGTAATTAGCATACATGTTCAAAAGTCTGCTTACTCCTTATCGTCTTAAGTAGTAGTTAATTGCCTAAACGACGCAAACATTTTCCTAACATCATAGATATAAAAATATATATATTTTTTGAAAAACTCATTGTCTTAAAAGCCCAAAACCCACCCACCACTTACCCATAACAGTAGAACAACCAATGCCCTCTCACTGTGAGAATAATATAATATGTAATACTATGCCTAGCATAACGTGAAAATTCCACCATGTTTCACACAAACATGATCAGGCTTTTCCATGCAAATGAAATTTGTTAGTAGCTGCATATTATAAACACCCACCACACACAAAAACCGCCAATGCCATAATTTAGATCTATCTCATTATCTCATCTTTTGAGTCTTCCTGTTTCTGCTTTTTATAACGTGTGATTCCGTATAAAAAAAAAAACATATTTTGTCATGTATTATATAACTCTCAGCCCACAGAGTCGCAGAAATGAGTCAGTGGTTGGAGCTTCAACAACTGGATTCAAAGTTTTTGGAACAGGTCGACCAACTGTATGATGACAGCTTTCCAATGGCCATCCGGCAGTACCTCAGCAGCTGGATAGAAAGCCACGACTGGTGCGTAACGACCGCCACCTTGTGTACCTTTAACCACACCTCTCAACACAGAACCACAACTCTGCAACGTATGTCATTGCTAAACTAGGTCACCTGTTGTCTTAACAGTATTTATTATAAGTCACAAATTGAATCTTCATCGACTTCTTCATATATTCTGTACAAAATATGAATGGTAAAGAACTATTTTTTTTTTTTAATGTGCATTATAATTTTAAGGGTAATCAGACACTTAACATATCACCATTAAAATTGTAATATATAAACATTAAAATATTAATACTTTTTAAGGTGCATATCTTATAAAGGTAATTGATGTTATTAATATTTTAATTACTTTTAATACTTTAATCCTTGTATAATGAATCAAACACTAATTAAAATGCACATATTACTGATAATACTTTAATGTGCATTACTTATTTTTAAATGTGATTAGAAATTTAATATCTTCCTGTTAATTAAATAATATTATTTAAAAATTTTAAATAATATGAACTGCTTGTTAAGGTGCTAAATATTTTTAAAGGGTCTAAAGCTATTATTGTCCATTTATTGAATATTAATTTCTTTAACACTTTAATTAATGTTACTAAGGTTATCTAAATCTAACATCTTGTCTTCAATATGAAAAAATTAAATTAATATTTTAAATGTGCAAAATATGATTACAGGTAATCAATTTAATATAAACATGACAATATGAATAATTACTTTTTAATGTCATACATGTTTTTAAAGGTAATCAAAATCTTAATATTAAATGTATTTAATTACTTTTGACCACTAATTAATATTGTAATGTTAATATCCATTAAAATATGGCATTAAAAGAGTGAAAAAAATATTAATATTTTAAATGTGCCAAACCATGATTAAAGGTAATTTCAATTAAATATTAAAACATGAAAATATGACTAATTATTTTTTTTATGTGCATACATAAATGTTTAAAGGTAATCAAAATATTATATTTATTATTATTATTTTAATTCATATTTTTATTTTTTACAGGTTAAGACATCTGCTCTTTACCAAAAAAGCAAAAGTACTGTTTATTGTACATAAGGGCTTCATGTTGAGATCACATGATGTTAATAAACACAAACTTCAGATGAACTTACTTCAAAGTGTGACATTTTCCAGAAAAATGGCAAATTGTTATGTTCTGCACACGATAAACCTGCGGTAACATCATATAAACGGCATCATTGGTCGTCCAGACCTAGTGAGGGCAACAGAGACAAATTCTGCAATACTAGTTGTTTAATAAGAGAAACAAGAATCAGTGCAACATAAACAATTAGTTTTAGATACACCACTTTAAATATTAATTTTCTTATTAAATTTATCTTTCTGATAAAAGCTGGATTATATAGGCGCAAATATAGGAATTGTGTTAAAAATAGAATTCAATCCAGTTTCATCTTCATTTGGTGTGAATCATCTGTTCTTCGTTCTCTTAAAGGGACCACGTCGCTAATGTGGAGAATGAGTCTCTGGCCACCGTGAGGTTTCATGATCTTTTGACCCAGTTGGATCACCAACACAGCCGCTTCGCGATGGAGAAAGACTTCCTGAACCAGCACAACATCCGCAAGATCAAGAGGAACTTGCAGGTGCCTGTCTGCAACTGGCTACACAATAATTTCCTTTTAGCATTTGTGTCGCAGCCTCTAAATCATTAGGCAATAAATAGGTCAGAAAAAAACGATTGAGTTTGCGAGTTAACACAACCCTTGTCTTTCAGAGCCTCTTCCAAGACAATCCTGTTTCCATGGCGATGATCATCAGTAGGAACCTTAGCGAGGAAAGGAAGATTCTGGCCGCTGCCCAAGTGTCAGAGGTCAGGAATGAATAAACGACAACCACTGATTTCCAACACCAAACTGTGAATTTAAATATGACATTTAAATCTTTATTTAAACCATTTTTTAAGTTCGCTCCATGACTAAAGGAATAGGTCAAGCCATCCCTAACAACCGTCATCATCGTCATGTTGTTACCGAATCCGTTCACCGGACAACACGCCTTTGTACGCTCCGGTCTGTCGCCCATCTGTCAATCACACAAAAGTGAGCCGCGTTGTGTTAGCTGTCACACATACCCGCTCTTGTTCCCAGCTGCTTCTTTTTCACTGTTCCACCATACTCTGTACCCTCGTGTTTAGTAATTAGTATTTCGTTGCAGAATCGAACCGAAAACACCCAAAACGATATGATCGTGGAGAAACATCGAGAAATGGATGGAAGGGTGAAAGAGATAAAGATGAAAGTACAGGTGAAAAACTATCGCAACTATAAGATATGTCGAATTCTCATAGAAAACTTGTGTTAAACATCTTTTTCAAATTCCCTATCAGGACACAGAGCAGATTATCAAAAATCTAGAAGACCAGCAAGACGAATACGACTTCAAGAGCAAAACTCATCAAAGCAGAGGTAACACGTTTACAAAAATTGCTTCTTTGTAGACGAAAAAAAACATTACTGAAATTTCTGCAAAAGTTTTATGTTGCTTATTTTGTTCACAAAAATTCGTTGAACAAATATGACCGTGTCTATGGGCAGAACTAGCTAATTATTCAAAAAGTATAGAAACTCAGTATGGTTTATTTTGCTCTCGAAAATGTGTCAAACATCGGTAAATGTGACTCACCTGAAGTCAGAACTAGCTATTTTTTCATCAAGTTCCAAAAATCAGTATTGCTTATTTCGCTCGTGAAAATTTGTTGAACAACAGTAAGTGTAACTGCATCTTAGGTCACAACTAGCTAATTATTCGAAAGGTATAGAAACCCAGTATTGCTTATTTTGCGAAAATTCGCCAAACTAGCTAATGTGACGCACCTTAAAGGCACGATATGTAAGATTTTTTTATTAAAATATCCAAAAACCACTAGAACAGTGTTATATATTTTGCTGACTTGTGTACTTACAATATCCCAAATGTTTCGAAGAATGTTTCAATCCAGAGAAATAAGCAATTTTAACTAGTGACACGGACCGTGTCCATAGTGTCATTGTGTCGTAACCCCCTCGATTTCCGGTTTTGTTTTGTAGAAAACATGGAAACGCCAAAGACGCTTTAATATGTTGTGCGTTTTATTAGACCGGTGACGACCGCACAGAGTAGCATTATAACAGAACTTTCAAATGTATCTAGTATGATAAAACAGCGCTGCTTTTTTCCCCACATATGTTCGACCGGAAGGAGCGGAAGCGGTCGACTGTGGCATAATAAAAGCTCCGCTGCTTTCGAGCCGTGTGTCACGCTCGTTCAGCGGCCTCGTTTCGCTTCGACGGCTTTTAGCCTCACCCTGCTTCATTCTACTACGTTAATAAATCATTAGCTCATCCATGAACATGATTTCTGCCCGAGTCCCGTCGGATTGCATCGGCTGTGGGGATGAGGACCACAACTCCCATGATTCCACACTCTGTCACGGCGTCATCAAACTACGCCTTTGTCTATTTGGTTTTTTTGAATACGCGCCCTCCAGCGGCGAAAATTACATATTGTGCCTTTAAGGCAGAAGTAGCTATATTTTAAGTACTGAAATTCAGTATTGCTTATTTCGCTCGTGAAAATTTGTTGAACAACAGTAAGTGTAACTGCATCTTAGGTCACAACTAGCTAATTATTCGAAAGGTATAGAAACCCAGTATTGCTTATTTTGCGAAAATTCGCCAAACTATCTAATGGGACCCGCACTCTTAAAGGCACAATATTTAAGATTTTTTTATTAAAATATCCAAAAAAATCACTAGAACAGTGTTATATATTTTGCTGACTTGTGTACTTACTACTTACATTATCCCAAATGTTTTGAAGAATGTTTCAATCCAGAGAAATAAGCAATTTTAACTAGTGACACGGACCGTGTCCATAGTGTCATTGTGTCGTAACCCCCTCGATTTCCGGTTTTGTTTTGTAGAAAACATGGAAACGCCAAAGACGCTTTAATATGTTGTGCGTTTTATTAGACCGGTGATGACCGCACAAAGTAGCATAATAACAGAACTTTCAAATGTATCTAGTATGATAAAACAGCGCTGCTTTACCCCACATACGCACGTCCGGAAGGAGCGGAAGCGTTCGACTGTGGCATAATAAAAACTCCGCTGCTTTTCTCATCCCCGTGTGTCCCGACTCGGTCAGCGGCCTCGTATCTCACTATTTCGAACGCCTTCAGCCTCACCCCTGTGCTCATTACCACTATACTACGTTAATAAATCATTAGCTCATCCATGTACATTATTTCTGCCCGAGTCCCGTCAGATTGTATCAGCTGTGGGGATGAAGACGACAACTCCCATGATTCAACACTCAGTCACGGTGTCATCAAACTATGCCTTTGTCTCTTTGTTTATTTTGAATACGCGCCCTCCAGCGGCGAAAATTACATATTGTGCCTTTAAGGCAGAAGTAGCTATATTTTAAGTACTGAAATTCAGTATTGCTTATTTCGTTTGTGAAAATTCGCCAAACAACAGTAAATATGACTGAACCTTTAGTCAGAACTAGCTTTTCTTCGGCAAGTACCGAAACTTAGTATTACTTATTTCACTCGCTAAAATATGTCAAACAACAGAAAATGTGATGCACTTTAAATCAGAACTAGCAATTTTTTTTAGACTAATACCGAAACTTAGTCTTACTTTCGTCTATTCAACAGAGGAACTGAACGGAACCATTTCAAAGGAAGACTTGAACCGGGAGAGACTGACTATCCATGCCATGTTTATGAAACTCAACGACACAAGAATGGTGGGAACATTGGGGATCTATTGCCTTTTCCTGTTCTGTAATGCTAATTGGTTAGCGAAGAGCAGCAGTTACGTTCAACCTTGTTTGTGTCCTTGTAGAATGTGATCAGTCAGATGTCAGAGGTGTTGAACATTATGGATCCAGTGATCTTTGAGCTAATCTCAACAGAACTGGCTGAATGGAGGCGTCGTCAACAGATGGCTTGCATCGGTGGAGTAACCAATGCCTGCTTGGACCAGCTGCAGAACTGGTAACAAACCACAAATTAATTCATGATTTCCTTCTAACCATACGTTTTTGGAGTAGTAATACTAGGAATACATTTACATTTTTTTGCTGTTGTAAAATAGCCCAAGATTCTCTCAAAAATAAAGCAGAATGATCATATTTACAAGATGTCGTGACAAACAATTTGAATAGTTTCAAGATCTTCAAATAATATCAAAACAAATTGGTATTGCTCATAATTACGTCTTATTTGTGAATTTTGACACAAACATTTTATTTTTATTAATTTTATTGTACTGATGATTGCGAATACCAATAATGGTTTGCATATTTTTTTGCGAGCAACATCTAGTCACTTCAATAGGAATCCACACAATCTGGAATTTCGAAAGATTTCACGTTATAGATTTCACACGGGTTCAAGTTAGTCATGTGGATTCGCACTGACCAACAGAAAGCTTCTTTATTTGATTTTTATAGACCTTTTCTGCTTCCAAAACTACACAGATATATTCACCATAATAAATATTTTGACAGTATATAAATATTGGTATTTTTGCTAAATCTGTTTTTGCCCTCAGGTTTACTTCTCTAGGAGAATCTCTGCTTCAGCTCAGGCAGCAGCTCAAGAAACTTCTGGAGCTGGAGCAGAAATTCACATACGACAAGGATCCCATCACCCTCAGCAAAAGCACTCTGGAGGACAGGATCATGTTAAACCTCAAAACTCTCATCACAAAGTAAGAATCCTACTTTGCTTGATACACCACTGCTGAAAGGAGTCGCTGACTGTGAATCATTTTGTTTGTGTGTGTTTTCAGCTCCTTGGTAGTCGAGCGACAGCCATGCATGCCGACCCAACTGCAAAGACCTTTGGTGCTCAAGACGGGCATTCTGTTCACCCTCAAATTACGGTAACACAGCCGATGATTCGCATTTTTCTGGAATGAAAGGCCAGATAATGTTCAGTTGATGAATGATGAATCACATTATTCCTCTGCTCCAGGCTGCTCATAAAACTTCAGGAATTTAACCACACTGTTCGGGTGAAGGTGCAATTCGACAAGTAAGTGTTGTACATTACTCAACCGTAATTCATAGAGGTATTTTTGTTTTGTCTGCAAGCAGTTTATTCTTGAATTGCTAATGATTCACTCGTGTGGTTAGCATTTTTAGCTTAGCATACATTCAGAAAAAACACTGAAGATGCATTTCATTGTGTTAACGTGTCTCTTTTCATCTTTCAGGGATATCGTTGAGAAACGTAAAGGGTGTGTCCTACATAATTTCCTTATTTGCATACCTTTTTAAAGGGACAGTTACTCTAAAAATGAAAATCTGTTATCATTTACTCAGCCCGTTTCTTTGTTTGTTTTTTTTGTGGAACATAAAAGGAGATATTTTAAAAGTGAATAACAATAACATCTGTAAAAAAAACTGTCAGGGTTTTGAGTGCGAGTAAATAATGACGAGAGTTTTTATTTTTGCTGAACTGTCCTTAAAGGGTTAGTTCACGCCACAATGAAAATTATGTAATTATTCTCACCTCGTGTTGTCCAAAACCCGTAAACCTTTGTTCTCTTCGGAACACAATTATAAGATATTTTTTGATGAAATCGTGAGGGCTCTCTGACCCTCCTCTGCCTAAGACAGTCAAGTTTAACTAACTACTTCAGGTCCAGAAAAGTACCAAGATGACTCGACAGAGTAGTCCGGGACAGCAGTGGTTCACTGTACAGTTGCGAAGCTACTAGAACACTTTTTTGCGCCAAAGAAAACAAAACACCGACTTTTTCCACATTTTCGTCTCTACTCAGCTCACTTGTGGATGCTTACTTTCGACAGTATCATGACCGAGCGTGTGCGGCACTGACCAGTATCTGGCGTACTGACGGCATCACTCGTACGTTCGTACGTTAAACAGTTGCACCACGATTTCCCATGGACTACTTTGTCGATCAGCTGTGGGTCACTTTTAGGGACCCTTGAATGTTGTAGTTTACCATGCCTCTATGGGAGGTCAGAGAGCTCTCAGATTTAATCAAAAATATCTTAAATTGTGTTTCTGAAGATGAACGAAGGTCTTACGGGTTTGGAACAACACGAGGGTGAGTACATGACTACAGAATTTTCATTTTTGGGTGAACAAACCCTTTCCAACCTGTTATTGAGTTCCACTTTAATTAATGAATTCCACTTACTTAGTATTGCTCCTGTTTTAGGTTTCGCATGTTCAACATCTTGGGAACGGCCATGAAGGTGATGAACATGGAGGAATCCAATGGGATGGCAGCAGAATTCCGTCATCTGGTAAAGTGAAAAGAAAAAATAGCAAATTACAGTGTAGCTCCAGTTTAAAAGCATAATTTAGTCAAGGAAATAATAGTGACAGTATTCTTTTTACTTCACAGCAACTGAAAGAGAAGAAAGTTACCGGAAACAGAACAAGTGAGGTGAGTTCAAGATGTTTTTCAAAGTCCTCTTCTGCTCATATCAAGGCTTGCATTTATTTGATCCAAATACAGTAAAAACTCTAATATTTATTACAATTTAAAATAACTATTTTCTATTCTACTATATTTTGAAATGTTATTTATACCTGTGATGCAGCGCTGAATTTTCAGCATCATTACTCCAGTCCTCAGTATCACATGATCCTTCAGAAATCATTCTAATATGCTGATTTATAATCAAGGTTGGAAACAGTTGTGCTGTTTTAATGCTTTTGTGGAAACAATGATAAGTTTTTTCCAGCATTTATTTGAAATCGAAATCTTTTATAACATTATAAATGTCTTTACTGTCACTTTTGGTCAATTTAATGCATCCTTGCTGAATAAAATGAATATTTCTTTACAAAAAAAAAAAAACTTTTTACTGAGCCCAGACTTTTGATTGGTAGTGTACTTTTTAAGATTGGTAAAAAAGGAATAATCTGTCATCATTTACTCACCCTCATGTCGACCACCTAAAAATCTGCATGACTATCTTTCTTATAAAAAACTATAACTCTTGTGTTGAGTTTTCCTAGTCTTCTGAAGTCGAATAATGAATTTGTGTAAGAAACGAGCAGAAATTCAGTTTCCTCTGCTGTAGCTCTTCTCATTTGAACTGCATATTCAAGCTTCAGACTTGATAGAACAACACCTCAAACTGCCATTTTGGGCTAAATTCTTTCTTAAACGTTCGGCAGGGCCCTCTGATCGTCACAGAGGAACTTCACTCCATCACCTTTGAGGCTGAGCTGTGCTGGTCTGGAATGGTCATGAACTTTGAGGTCAGACGATCCTTCAGAACAACCGAGTTGAAAACATACACAGCTCCAAATCATGATCATCATCAACTTTCTTCTCTCTCTCCATATTCAGGCCACGTCTCTGCCCATAGTCGTGATCTCAAACGTCAGTCAGCTACCCAGTGGATGGGCCTCCATCATGTGGTACAACATGCTGACCTCTGGCAAGGTAGGCCTCTTCACACTTCATGTTACGGCACAAACACACTGCCTGAAAATTGCACTCAAATTGACTAAAACTACATTTTAGATAAGAAAACATAAAAAGGTTAAGCAACTACATTTACTAACTGGATAAAGTAAACTGAATGAATGAATGAATAAATAAATAATTTAATTTAAACCTAAATAGAATTTTTTTTAAAACAACACAATTTTAAAGTACAGCACTAAAATTTATAACGGGATAAAAACCTGAACTAAAACAAAAATGAATTAAACCTAAATAATAATATTTAAAAAGAACTAAATAAATGAACATGACAAAAGCACATAAAATTGCTAAAAAGTTTACTGAAATGAAAAATGAAAATACAAATATTAGATGAAAAACTAGAAGTGTTGCCTTGGCAAATAACTGAAATAAGTTTAAGTTGAAACACTAAAGTGCAATCAAAATAAATTAAATCTAAACTAGAAATATTTAAAAAAGAACAAAACCTAATAAAGATGACAAAAGCCCCTAACAAAATGACTACAAATGGAACTAAAACTAAAAAGAAAACTGAAAATATAAAAATAAAATGTAATTCAAAGCAAGTCCTCTCAACTCTAAACTTCCTTGAACTTCTCTTTTCTTTGACCGTCTCTTCTGCAGAACCTTTCTTTCTTCGTGACTCCTCCTTCAGCCACGTGGGGGCATCTAGCGGAGGTGCTGAGCTTGCAGTTCTCCTCCATCACCAAAAGGGGGCTTAATCAAGAACAGTTAAGCATGCTGGGTACTAAACTCCTGGGTGAGTGCGATACACGTACTTGACATTGAGTGCAATGGATTCTCTTGGAACAGATGAACTAAATGCACAAGCGCGTGAACTTTGGCCCACAGGTCCTAAAGCGGCGATGGATCCTGAAGCTCAGATTCCTTGGAACAGATTCTGCAAGGTTGGTCTATACAAGATTTTTTTTACTGATCAGTTTATCAATTTTTCTATTGCGCACCATTGTTCCGTTCCCACTGTTTGTTTAGAAGTGATCTGATTTGAGACTTGTGTTTGATGTAGTCTGGCAGTGAGAAGAACTTCACCTTCTGGCTGTGGATTGAAGGAATTCTGGACCTTATAAAGAGACACCTGCTGAGTCTGTGGGACGATGGGTAAGAAACCAGATGTTTGAATTATGAAAATCCAGCTAGGAACAACATCTTATATGGTTCTAGCTGGTCTAGATGGTTGGTCACTTGGACCATCTTGGTCTGTCTTACAATTTTGGACAGCTACCCTATTTCACATGCCAGGGTTATTGTCGTCAACTAAAACTATTAAAAACAATTTTTTTTAGTTTAAGCTAAAGCTGTAAAATTAATGATGCACCCCGAGTTTCATAACGATATGTCAATGCGTTCGTAAAATATAGCATTTTACTACAAAATTCTAATTGGCAGACGCACAAAATGGCTGACATGGGAAGAGATTGGGTATGGTTCGTCGCATAACCTTACCACCGAATTCTAAACAAAAAAAAGGAGACCCCAGTTTTTTTTTTTTTGGTGGGGGGTCTTGATTGGCAAAACCATTCAGAAGTTATAAGCAAAAATATGCAGTTTTCATGTCTCCTGACCACTAGGTGGCACTGCGCCGAAACAGTGCATGTAGCCTCAGGTAATGCTTGTTATAACCATAGACTGTATAAAAACATGGACCAAGTGTCCGTGACGTCACCCGTAGATTTCCGAAGAGCGTTTTTGAAGCTCAAAATTGGGCGGAGGCGGCCGTCGCCATCTTGGCATTGCGTCACCGCGCGTCACTCCCGGATAACCGAAAATGGGCAAAGAGGCGGGAGCAGGTTGCTGAGGGCAGCCGCCACCTAGCGTGACGGTGGTGACAGCAGCGGCAATCCATCTGTCACTCAAGTGGCCACGCCCTTTATTATGCAGAACTTTAAGGCTTAATATAATTTAAATGGATGAGTTATAAAAACATTCACCCCCCTCACATTTGTCATCAAGGGCAAAATTAGCTATATAGCTAATTAGCTATATAGACCAAAATATTTTTTTGTACCAGGCTGTAAACATGTTTTTTTCTGCTGTAAAGTTTTTTAACATGGGGAGTCTATGGGATTGACTCCGTTTTGCAGCCAGCCTCTAGCGGCCAGATGACGAATTACAGTTTAAGTCACTTCCTTGATGGCTTCACGAGAGAGGTGGGTGGTTTCCGCTTGGTTATAACTGTAGACTTGTGCCGGTATTCGGTAATGCGATATATCAGGTAATGAATATTTGCACGACATTGTTATCGTGGGCACTTCTAAATACCGTGAATAATTAAATATTACAAATTATTCCGAATTTTGAATGCATTTTAAGAATACTTTTCCCATCAACTGGTCAAAATGCACAGCAGCGCTGTATGCTGCGTGAAAGACGCATGCGCACTCTGATGTAAACAAGCGCGGACGAGAAGCACATGCGGAACATGTGAGAGACGCTCTGGATGAAAGCGCACTTTCACTCTCTGACAGCAATGCGCTACACTGCGAACTAATAATCATAATAATGAATTTATTTAAATGCAGCCGTTACCCCGGAAACCCTGTAAACCTAGCAGCTGCACTACTTTCTGTTTCTGAATTGTGTTTAAATTATTTAAACAGCCATTAAGATTTGTGTATTTGCTATGATGTTCATAACAGTGCCAAATACTTAAATATTTAGACTTAATAGGCTATTTATTTTCAAACTTTTTTTACATTTTAATCTGGACTACAACACACCCTAGATATTGTTTGAAAGTGTTTTGATTCTTTATTGTTCGGTCACACTTTACATTAGGGCTTCATTAGTTAACATTAGTTAATTCATTAGTTAACAAACTGCCAATGAAATTTTTTCTGAACATTCATTAATCTTAGGTATTTCAATATTTAATAACAGGTTGTTAAAATTTAAAGTTGCAACTGTGTTATTTAATGAACTAACATGAACTAAGACTTGTATTTTTTTTAAACGAAGATGAATACTTCTGTAGCAAATGTAGCTATTGCTCATTGTGAATGTTAATGCATTAACTAAGGTTAACTAATGAGGTCTTATTGTAAAGTGATAGCTATTGGTCTTTATAGTTCTTTTGCACTTTAATCTGTGTAAAACTTTTAACTTTATTTATATTTTCCTGTATTGCTTTATTGCATTTAAATGTTCAGTTATTTTTGTTATAAGAAAAAAGTTATTAAACCTGTTATACTGTATTATGACAGCACTTTTTTTAAAACTAAATTTCAGTACCGTGATAATACCGTATACCGTGATAAAAGCATTAGCAATTACCCGAACATGAAAATGTGATAATCGCGGCATATCCCTAGTTAATAAACATACCAAGGTTGGTCGAATAACGCCAAACCATCGGAGATATAGCCTCACATCCTTTTTGCATGCTTTTTTTGTCAATTCGTTTTGCGCGTTATTCGAGACGGTTGAACGCTGCAAGCTTGAATTCTATAACTTTTTTGGCCAGCATGGTCGAATATGATCTGAGACATTTTGGGTGAAAATCGGGACGAAACCGTCCTAGACGATTTTGTAATTTTCATTCTTTGTCTTAGGCTTCAAAGTTATTAGCATAACATTATAGGAAAGTTTGACAAGCTGTGTGCGACTAGAGAGTTTGTAGATTAGTAGTACGCAGAGGATACAATAGGTGCCTACGCCGCTCGTGCTTGGCCGCCTAAATTATTATATACAAACTATAAAATGAGCAAAGGCACACAAAATTAAAAACTAAAACTACGTACATGGAAAAGTTTATGAAAATGAGATGTTGGCCTGGCAATAATGAAATAAGTTTAAGTTAAGCACACTAAATTATTATCTGGAATAAATTATAAAACTAAATGAATAAAAATAATGAAATCTAAGTAATCTATGTTTAAAAAAACAAACGATATAACTATACAAAAGCATATAACAAAATTACTAAAAATGAAAATGCCAACACTGAAAATGTAAAAATAAACATGAATTAAAAATATTAATAAAAAATAAAATGGTATATAAATAATACTAAATTAAGTCTGTCACAAAATTGTTAGATTTATGCAAAAACAATACAAAAATGTAATTAAATAAAAATATCCCACTCAGGAATGTTCTGGGTTAAATCAGTGAATGAAAACAAGAATACAAAAAAGCGTGCACATCCCAAATCCCCGAAGGCTCAGGTGCAGGACAAAAAATAAGATCAATACAAACAAAACAAAAAATTGTCCGCACACTGATAAGACTGCTCCCAAGGAATTTCTTGGTTCAACGTTTCGACCATCAGGTCTTCATCGGGCACAAAATAAATAAAAACACAAAATCAATCAATCGATCAATAAAATAAAAGTAAACAAATAAAAACCACAATTGACAGAATCTGTGGTAAGTTTCCATCACCATAGGAAATATTTTTCCTTTATTTATTTTTAAAACAAAAACTTGTCTTCCCTTTTCCGATTGTGTCTAAAGTTTCAAAGTGTAAAAACAGGCCAAAAATGATCTGCTCGTCTATTGATAAAGCAGAAACATGCTTTAACCCCATCTATCTCTCACAGCTGTATAATGGGGTTTGTGACCAAGGACCGAACTAAAGCTCTGCTCTATGACAAACATCCCGGGACGTTTCTGTTGCGCTTCAGCGAGAGCAATCGCGATGGAGCCATTACGTTCAGCTGGGTTGAACACGACGCAAACGGTGAGACTTTCCTTCACTCTGACACACTGTGGAACAACAAAAAATACATTTGGTCTTGAAATCAAAACGTCCAAAAACAACAAATTTAGATATGGGTTTTGCTTAAACTTTGGATGGAAATCAAACCCATTTTGCAAATGTAATGCTCATTACTTGGGTTTGGTGTTGTGTTTATTTAGAAGAGCCACAGATTCGCTCCGTGGAGCCCTACACGAAGAAGGAACTCTCTGCCGTCTCACTTCCCGACATCATTCGAAACTACCGCGTGATGGCCGCCGACAACGTCCCGGAAAACCCTCTGCGCTTCCTATTTCCCAGTATACCCAAAGATGACGCCTTCAAAAAATACTACTCCAAACCTACCGACAGTAAGAAACACACAGTCGTAAACTATATAAATTATGAATAAATGTATAAAAGAATGTACAATAACATGTTACTAGACCAGAACCAATGATGTGGACAGAATTACATGAGGGATACATCAGCGACCACTCTCATCTCATCTCTGAAATTTAGTCAATATTAACCCCTTTATTGCATGGTGGTCAAAATGTCATTTTTGTTTGTTTTTTTTTTTTTAGTGAATGTATCTAGATAGCGTTAGTTCTCTGTACCTGGCAGGTCACGTTTAGTCAGCTCGCACATCTGACTCTCAGCTGATCCCATCAACTAATTAATACACACTATATTCATATACAGTAAAGGTCCCGCGTCGTTGAGCAGCAGTTTTCGCATTGCTCCATAGCTAATTACCCTCCTCCATCCCCCACTCCTCCTCTGTCAGTCAGGATTCAGCCTTCTGATTCTTCTTTGAATTAGACTAATTCTAAAATGTGTAAATAAAATGATTGATCTTTAACAATATCTGCAATACATTTAGTTGGTTCTGTTCTGTTTACCCTGGGGGGGTATCGCTGCTCTCCCTGCTCTCATCCTCTAGCTGCATGGATGCGCAGGATTTTTGCCCATAACCGGGTATCCAAAAAACCCATACCGCCAATCCAAACCCTTATCTAGTTGTCCTCATCTTTGAACACGATGTCTTGGTTCCGACATGAACTATGCTGTTACACTATTTAAAATTTTTTATTTTTAGGGGATTTTATGGTACTAAATTATATTTATGTAATAGTTATGATTCATTTATTACCCGTTAACCACTTTTTGAGCATAGACCTGAAAAGGAAATTTCTAACTTAAACTGTCATAAATCTTGAATGCTTTGGAGCACAGAAGACACTTGGAGAAGATTATTGCTGAAGTGAAAAAAAGTTAAATAAAGTTAAAAAAGTGACAAAAAAAAAAAAAGCTATAGAAGTTTATTATGAAAAATGCACAAAGTATTATTTCTAAATATGATATCAAATGTCTATTTTCCGAAACATATTTCACACTAAAACTGTATAAAAATCAACGGCATAAATCTAAACAAGTTGCGTTCCAAATTTGAGGTTAGTATCGCAAAAAATGAGCTGGCAACAAAAAAAAAAGATTTTGTTTGTCTGCAGTACCAAATGTTTCCACTAGATGAAATTCACTTCCCAATTATCTTTTTTCAGGACCATTTAACCGTTTAGAGTAATGTCCGTGATGTTTGTATTCACATAGCAAGTGCCCAAACCTACCAGGCCCATACCATTCAATGAGTAAAAAAAGTCAAACAACCAAAACGTAAAATATTTGCGGTCAAAATACCAAACAGCTCAAAGTGTTAAAGCTGCAACTCCCACAATGTGACATTTCTGTGTTACCAAACAGGATTGCAAAAATAACCGCTTCATTTTATGCTTAATTAATTACTGCTTAATTAAATGCTTCATTTTAGGGAGCCGCAAGACTTTAACACCACACTCATGCCAATGTCACCTGAGGTTTATGGCGAGCTGGAACGCATGGTATGAAAAATGATAATTATACATTTACAATAACAATTGACGCAATACTAATTAACAGCAGTGTTATTCTCTTCCATTTCTCTTTATTTTACAAAAACATGTATTCGACCATAATTTTGAGGTAGAGTACTATTATTCATATATATATATTACTTATAAATATAAAAATTAATTTACAATCGCCTGCTGATACTGTTTTTTTCCCCCACAGCCCTCAGACTTAAGTCTCTCTTAAGTGACCTGAAAGGACAGATGATGCAGAAAAGTAGAAATGTTTCCTTCGTTCAGTGTTTTTTTCTTGTAATAATGCAAATGAAAGGGGAACATCTAGTCGAGGTATAGCCACTGGTTTTGGTAGTCCTCTTTTTCATTCTAGCGTTATTAGAAAGACACTGTCTACGCTGTCAGCTATAGCATAAAGACAACCAAATTATCCCCCTTAGTAAAGCTACTGTTACCGCCGCACTTATTCTAGAAACCTTTTTAGACAGTGAAGTTGTGTATGAAAGCACTTCAGATGCCAAGTAACTGAAAAGGGTGAAGAAAGTGAATGAAAAAGCTAGATGGATGAATTTCACACAAACTTATTTTCTGTAAAGAAAATGAAACCTATTTTTAGGACTATTTAGTTTAATCCAGATTTTCTTTACAGTAATGCAAACAAATATTTAATTTAAATGAATGTGAATAAAACTTTTAATTTGAAAACATTTACATAACAGCAGTGTATGTCGTACCAACTTTAATTATTGTAGTACAGGAATTCGACTGTAATAATAAAAAAATAACTGTATTACAGTAATAAAATACATTATGAGAATAATGGGAATGAACATTTACACATTATTGTAAATGGGAGAGGAAATGTGCTGAACTGTCATAAAAAAAAAGTCATAATGCAAAAAATAAAACAGAAATGGTCCTAAAATAGGCTCTCTTTTCTTTAAGCAAGTTTAAGATCCTGAGTTTCCTTTGTTTGGTTTTGGGGTCAAACACCCCAAAGAGTCATCCAGAAAGAACCTTGAAATACAGGCGTTCAGGTCTGATTAAACCTTTTAAGCTGTTAGGCGTTTACTTTCCAAACACTGTTTCTAAATATGTGAAGAAAAAACATATGTATGGCCTGTTTTCTTAAGATTCTTCATAACCTGCTGGTGCTCTATTAGTATTATATTCACTTTATGTACTTTGTTGTTCGTTTCTATTTTTTTTCCACTGGATTGTACTGCTATGTTTATTTACAGAGCAATATTTGTTTTTGTCTAATTTGTTTTGGACATGATAGAAAGTTATTACAGTGGGAATCCACCTCGTTTGGAATGCCTTCAGAATTTGCACCTTAAAAACCTTCAGCACAGATTAGCAATATGAAAAGGCTGCATACATTGGTGAAAGAAAAATATTGTGTATGAACGTGTGAAAAAAAACAACAAACATTACAAAAATTTACATATTAATGTCTGTCCGATGCATGTACAGTTCGCTACAAGATAAGAATAATGAATATCAAAAGCTATGCATGTTCAAAGTCTTTATTGTTTTTATCTAGCATTTGCGTGGAATATATTAATTAGTATGGAAATTAAATTCGAACAAATCTAGAACATCTACAGCATGGCATAGTTAAATAATAAAAGCAAATTAAAGGAAATTTCACAACAACAATGAAATACATTCATAGCAGTAATGAAAAAAAAATGCAGGAAAAAAATCGTAACAGCTTTCTCCGCAAAAACAAGAAATTGCACAATGCAAATAAAATTGGCTAAAGTGCAACACGAATGAAGTTGGATACAATTTGTGACCTACTTTTGTTTGTACTGTTTTTTGGTTGTGTTGCTTCAATTTTTTTGTGATAAATAACAAATTGTCCACAGTTAAGCATGTGCATCCACACACACACATTACAAAACACACATTTACAATACTTTAACAACAGTGTCCCACTAGAAAAAATTCACATAGTTGAGATTGACTTAGCTTTGGAGGTTTTTCAAGTATATGCGTGCCTCTTTGTCATCCGTACTGTATATTAGAACAATCAATGTGCTTTTCCGCATACAACATGTGCTTATAGAAACCAACTGCTTCTGAAGGGACTTCACCAAGCTACACAACTGACGGGATTGTTTAGACTGCATTTTGTCCATAGCAATCAGCGTTAATGCCAGTGCATTTTTGTTTATTTTCGACTTTCAATCTTACTTGACATTTCACCATGTACTGAGAATAAAAGAAAATGTGACATTTTTGCTTGGTTCTTTTTCCATATGATCGCTAAACTAAATCACACAACAAATCCACATCCTGGATTTAAAATGTCTTGCAGAAGAAGCAAAGGTGACACTGCAACCCAGTTTGGATATTTCTTGTGTTGGTTTTCCACATAATTATTCATGAGGCAATTGCTGTAAGACTTCCAGTATGCTTAAGTATTGAAAAATGTTCCTGTTCAAAAATACAGGAACTTCCTGTAGTACAATGAACAGCCAGATACGAAAATTGTCATTTTGGTGCTTTAAAATTAATTTCACTGACACTTAACTAATGTTAATAAATTCAAACTTAGTGTAAGTTATATCGGTTTGAAATACCATACATTTTTGTAAAAATGAACGAGCGGGTGAAAATGGTCTTTCAAGTGCTTTGAAGTAATCTCGGTAACAATTTACAGTAAGTTTCAATTTGTTAACATTAAGCAGATAATTCAGAGAATTCCTGTAGTACAATGAAAGTTCAGGTATGAAAATGGTCAGTCTAGTGCTCTGAAGTAATTTTTGTAGCACGTTACAATAAGTTTCAATTTGTTAACATTAAGCAGATAAGTATCAAATACAGGGAATTCCTGTAGTACAATGAAAGTCCAGGAACAAAAATGGTCCTTCTAGTGCTTTAAAGTAATTTTGGTGACACTTCACTAATGTTAACAACTAAAGTATAAAGGCACCAAAATACAGGGAATTCCTGTAGTACAATGAACCGGCAGGTAAGAAAATGGTCCTTCTAGTGCTTTAAAGTAATTATGGCGACAGTTTACAATAAGTTTCAGTTAATATTAGTTAAGCATACAGGTATCAAATACAAGGAATTCCTGTAGCACAATGAATGGGTGCTCTTGGTGCTTTAAAGTAATTGTAAAGTAAGTAACATTACAATAAGTTTCAATTTGTTAACATTAGTTAGATGCTATCAAATACAGGAAATTCCTGTAGTACACTGAACAGGCAGGTATAAAAATTGTCCTTCTAGTGCTTTAAAGTAATTTTGGACACACTTTACAATACGTTTCAATTCGTTACCATAAACTAAACTTAATGTAAAGCATATAGGTATCAAATACAGGAAATTCTTGTAGTATAATGAATGGTCAGGTGGAAAATGGTCCTTCTAGTGCTTTGAAGTAATTTTGGTAAGACTTTACAATAAGTTTCATTCGTTGACATTAAGCACATAGATATCAAATACAGGAAAATAGAAAAAGGTCCTTCTAGTGCTTAAAAGTAATTTCAGTAACACTTCACAATAGGTTTCAGTTAGTTAACATTAGG
This sequence comes from Sinocyclocheilus anophthalmus, assembly GCA_018155175.1. Taxonomy (NCBI): domain Eukaryota; kingdom Metazoa; phylum Chordata; class Actinopteri; order Cypriniformes; family Cyprinidae; genus Sinocyclocheilus; species Sinocyclocheilus anophthalmus. The sequence goes on along the minus strand of JADLZN010000820.1, from coordinate 136,855 downwards.
TAGATGTGTATCATGAATTAACAATCAATAATACTTTTACAACATTTATTAATCTTGGTTATTTGTTCATTTTTACAGATATTAATTCTCTACAGATTCTACATTTTAATTAGATTTTAAATTAATAGTACAAAATATCTTGAACCAATATGAATTAACAAATGAACAAGAATATATTTTTTAATTGCTTAGATTAATAAATTATGTTTATTAGTATGATACCTAAATTAACTAATGTTAACTGTAAAACTTATTTTTAAAAACTTCATGTAAAGTGTTACTTTAATTTGATTAAGATATTGAAAAACAAATAAAGCAAACATAAAAATTAAATTAAAAAGTGCAATTTTTTTTAACAATCAAAGAACAGTGTCAGTTGAAACATATTCACAAGATGATACACATAAATAACTACATGTTGATAACTAAATTAAGACTAAAGTAGAGGATAAAGAAAAAGGTAAAAAAAATATCAGAATGACACATGCCTTCCAATGCTACGCTCTCCAGTCAAGCTGCCTTTTCCTAGATATCTTTTCTTAAATATCTGACATCATTATACATCTATGAAGGTTCTCAAACCATAAATGAATATACATTAACTATATAAATGTATTGAGTATATTCAATTTATATTGTATATTTACGTAAAGATACAGCTAAATAAGACCTTTATGAGGCTACATTCCACCGAGGGTAAGATAAAACAAAATGACCATGTTAACGGCGGTTACACATCTCACACACACACACACACACACGCACACACACACACACACACACACACACACACACACACACAAACACACAACACGGGTAAAGGGGCCCAAAGGCTTTTTTTGTGTTTTGCATGTTTTCTTCTCAAATGCGTACCTCAGACACACAGACTCACTGGGAAAAAAACTGGAGTGTTTTAACGCAACGGATCATCTTTACAGCATCCCGTCCAGATTCTTCTCGGCCGTCTCCTTGTCGCTGTCGGCAGTGGTCTCCTTAGGGCTGTAAGCGTTGTGATAGTTCTGCAGGATCGTTACGACGTCGTGATGGCCAAAATGAATGGCCTCGTCCATGGGAGTGTACCCCACCTGTACAGGGATCAAACGGTAGTTTAAATCAGGGGTGTCCAAACTTGGTCCTGGAGGGCCATTGTCCTGCAGAGTTTAGCTCCAACCCCAATTAAACACACCTGAAGCAGCTAATCAAGCTCTTACTAGGCCTACTAGAAACTTAAAGGCAGGTGTGTTGTGTTATTCATGTTTAGGATTAAAAGTACTTTTCGTAAATTTACTTTACTATAAGATGTAAAAAAATGTATTATAATAGAATTATAAATTAAACTGATAAAACTAATAAAACTTCAGCATTCATGTAAAAAAATGAATTTAATAAAAAATTATTAACTGTAACCACTGTGATAGAGTTACATTCACAATATTATACTATCCACAACTATTAATATGTTTTTCTTAACTGGAGAAAGTGTTCTATTTGAGATTTGTTCTATTTTGATAGTGATTTATCTATTTGATAAATTAACGGATAGTTAAGTACAGTGAATAGACACATAAATGCATTCAACTATATGAAAATATGTATGAAAATATATTCAAAATGGCTGACAATAAACAAATCAAGATGGTCTCCGAGACAATTTCTTGAATACAACTTTGAGAACATACTATAATATTGCAGTTTTGCAACAGTCTTGCTATATTTTGTGACCTACCTTTCACATATAGGCGTTTTTAACAGTAATGTTACAAAATAGAATCAGTGTTGTAGTTTCACATTCATACCTGTCTCTGGGCACTGGGTTCACCTTACAAGCCTCTAGGAGAAAACGCACAACCTCAGTGTGACCTGAAACCCACAAAAGGGCACATTAGCAAGATTTCCACTCTGCACATAGAGAAAATGAGGTCAGGCAGAGGAAACAAACAACTAGTCAGAAGTCTGGGGGTTGAAGCACATGATAATATCAACAGTTGCAGAGTTTGATGAGTTCCTGGCACTCCACCTTCAGCAGCAGCTACATGAAGGGCCGTCCGAGAGTCGTAATCTCTCTGCTCCATATCCATTGACGATAGCGCAAACCTGCGCAAAGTGCAAACATACATGAAGTAGGCAGAAACTCAAGGTTTAAATTGCAAATTGTGTTCAGAAAGGCAAAAATAAAAAAAGTGACGACTTAGTGGTGTGGTACCTTCTCAGAGCTGACACGTCTCCTGTGTAGGCCGCAAACAGCAGGTTGATAACCGACTTGACCTGGAAGAAAACAGAGGAGTCGTTTGTGGTACATTAACAACATCAGGACGAAATCATAGCGTTGCCAACTTAGCACAGATCGCTAAAAGATCCAAAAGCCAAAAAAATGACATCAAAGTCAACTTGTGAAACAAAACTAACACATACTTAAACAACAGTTTAAATGTTTTCAAAACGGGGATAAAGAAACAAAAAACACAGAGATAAATAAAATTTGTGTTTATCAATCATTTATTAAACCACATGACAAAATAAAAACAAGTCAACCTAGTTTAAAGGAGATAATCTTATTGGCACAAACAAATGGTTTTTAAAAAGTTGCACTTTTTTCACATTAAGTCACATTTCATAAAGTCAATGATAATACTGAAAGCAAGAAGATCTTATAAATAAAATAAAACATCAAGTTCAAGTAGTCAGTTTAAATGATAGCAAGAGTAAACCATTTCTCAATGGGAAGTAACTTTTAATTCAGTACTTTTTAAGTACATTCATGGATTGGCACAGTGTCAGAAATGATAAGTGAGTCCTTAAACTGACAATATAATGAAATACCTACAGTAAATATTTAATTCAAGTGAAAACTGGGCTAGATACTTGGTTAGATGTAGATGATTTGAGCACAGGATTAAATTTGCATTGTGAAACCATTAGTCACACAATCTTTACTTTACCTGATCACAGTCGACCAGTTTCGCTCTGGTTAGCGTTAATCACTTGTTTGGTTTGTTCTTATACAATGTCTAAACTCCTTCCTTTTATGATTTGCACATAATAAAACATTGTGGCTGCTAGACTAAACCCAAAGGACTGGAATTTATAAAGTCACACTTTAAATTAAAGTAATTAAAAGTTACTTCCCACTGAGAAATGTTTTACACTTGCTATCATTTAAACCGACTACTTGACGTTTTATTTTATTTATAAGATCTTCTTGCTTTCAAGTGACTGGCTTTATTTCAGTATTATCAAAAGTCACAGATTTTGACTGTCTACACTAAACAGTTCTTTCAAATCCATTTACAAGCATTTCTTCACTTGAACCCCAATACTGCCTGAAATAAGTTAACAGAACCTGCACCAAAACTTACATTCAAAATACATTTAGACACATTTAAACATACATTTAGACACATTAGGTAAAAAAGGGGGTCAACGAAAGAGCATAACGTAATTATGTACAAAAAATAAATAAATAAACTGTAAACGTAAAGAATAGTTCTTATGAAGGTATTTGTTGGTTATGCATCAGTTTTCTTAGAAATGTTCTTGGAAAGATGTGTAATTTTTGAGCAGCTAGCAGAAACAAAAAGAATTGCAAAAGTACTTATTGTTTTTAATCAGGCTTCCTGAAATTTTCAGTCAAAACTCAATGTTGCTGTGTTCGGTTGGTTCAGTAGCCAATGAATAATTTACTTCTCTTCTCAGAGGCCTGATATCTCATCACATTAAACAAGTATTTTAATGAAAGGTGGGGGAAAACAGTAAACATATGACTGTCTTAATTTTTACAGTTTTTAATCTAAATACAACGAACAAAGAATCACAATATTACTGTATCGTTACCCAGATATTGATATCATATTGCATTGTTTGGGCCTTACTGATTCCCCTAACTGTAACATCAAAAAATTGCACGTAAGGTTTAAAGGTCTTTGGCTTGCTTTATAGTGTGCATTTCAGACAAAAAAACTACAAAACCTCCACAAACAAATAAATAACAAAACAATAACAAAAAAACAAAACAAACCAATCCCAACTAAAACAAAAACAACCAAAACAAAAAACAAAACCAACTAAACCAAAACAAAATACATTAAAAAAGGCAAAACAAAACACAAAATCAACTAAAACAAAGCAAAACAAAACAAACAAACAACAAACAACAAACCGAAACACAGTTAAAAAAAACAAAACAATCACTCTAATGCCAAAGACTGAAGAACCAAAGAAAATGACTGGATGATAGGCTGACAAAACATGGAAGGAAGGGTGTGCGTGGTTGTCTCTTCTAGTTTCTTTCCGCCACGCTTTCCATCCTATAGACTACAGTGGAAGAACTGTCCTCGCTTGTTTCAGAAGGACAGACCTTTTTCCACACTTTGTCAGTAAGCGCTAGTTCCTTCTGAAGGCTTGTATAGTCCAGCGGTTCGAGATTCTGCTGCTGCTGCGGTTCAATCAATACGGACACGGATAGATTATCAGATTAGATTATTTCATTATGGAATTTGCTGCTTGGATTAGTATAGATGGCAGAGAAAGAAGCATCCTAAATTGAGGCACATGGATGGAAGTGAAGTTTAAAAGCAGAGAGTATGCTGGTCCTCCAGCAGAGGGCAGACAATGAAGAGGAAAAGAAATATGCATTTGCTAAGAGAAGTGAAATGTTCAATAATACAGGTTAACATTGCAGGATAGTTAGCATTATTTGGTTTGTCAGAACACATACATCAAAACATACGCACACACTCTCATTGTCAAAGTAACAGGATCCTTTGCATAAGTTGCACCTAGAGGTGGGATATACAGTGGCCCCAAAAAGTTAATGGATGCTTAATGCACAAATTGAATTGCATTAGATAATAAACTGCATCATTATTTGTTTTGTACAACAACATTCAAATATTTAGAATGGTTATTGCCCACCCCTAGTTACATCAGTTGCATGATTTCTGTGGTTGGAAGGTTGGATCTGTCACTCACCCGCTGGTCTCCGCCCTCTCGGCGTGGATCCAGTTTCTTGGCAAAATGCCGTAAATTATCATAGTTGTGGAAATTAAAGAGCTGGAGCAGATCCTGAAAGAAAAATAAGACTTCAATCAATGTGAGCAAGAAAGCCACCATTGTAACAATACATTAGCTGAGATGATATAGATTTATTACCGTGCAAAACTGGATTCCTCGCACACTATTGCCCAATTTGTCAAGAGGAGGAGACCAACACATAATGCCCATCACATTGGGGACCACCAGCAGGATGCCTCCAGAAACACCTGATTTAGCCGGGAGACCAACCTACAGTACAACACACAACCTGAGTTTGTTGCAGACTGTGAACGTGTTTTTCTTACATTGAACAAAAAACCATCAGACATTTCCCCAGGTGTGGACATGTGAAACTCACATGGAAAGCGAACTGTCCAGAGAAGTCGTACATGCCGCAGGAGTGCATGAGACTCAGAGTGTCTCGTACAGCCTCGGGGTTCAGCACACGCTCGCCCGTGATTGGACAGAAGCCGCCGTTCGCCAGGGTAGCTGCCATCACACTGGCACTTTCGCAGGTTACCTCAATGGAGCACAGCTAAAGAAACAAAACAAAAACATTTAAATCATATATTTTCTGATATTATATATTAACATTTGCATACTGCATCTAAATATTTAATTGAAATAAATAAATACATATAATAGCAAAGAATGCTTAAAGGAATAGTTCACCCAAAAATTAAATATTATGCTGAAAAATTACCCTCGGGTCGTGGGGCGCGAGCCCGAGATGTGGGTGAGTCTGGTGTGATCTTTGGGGCTGTCGGGGGGTGTAAGGTGGTGGGGGGTGCGCGTAACACAATGGAGAGTCCAAACAGCTGTTAAAAACATAATCCACAATAATCCACACCCCTCCAGTCCATCAATTAACATCTTGAAGCAAAAAGCTGCATGTTTGTAACAAACCAATCCATCATTAAGAGGTTTTAACTTCAAACCATTGCTTCCAGCTAAACTACCAGTGCTTATTCCAGTGAAAAAGTCCATCCCCTGATGTCCTCTCACCTCAAAATCCACAGACATATTTGTTTACAACTGTTTTGGACTGTTTTCACTTGTAAACGGTGCTTGATTTGTGCATATTTCTCTCCTGATTCAGATGAGATTACTTTTTTTCACTGGAAAAAGCAATATTATGGATAGAGGACTCGTATTTTAGCTGGAAGCAATGGTTTGAAGTTAAAAATGTCTTAATGATGGAGTAGTTTATTACAAACATGCAACTTTTAATCTAATTGATGGACTGGAGTGGTGTGTATTATTGTGATGTTTTTCTCAGCTGTTCAGACTCTCATTCTGACGGCACCCATTCACCGCAGAGGATCCATTGGTGAGCAAGTGATGTAATGCTAAATTTATTCACATCTGTTCAGAGCAAATAACAAAAAAAAAACGAATTTATCTACATCTTGGATGGCCTGAGGGCCTGAGGTTCTAATTTACATTTTTTGGTGAACTATTCCTTTCATTCTTTGTTGTATCTGTAGCGTCTGGACCACTCAAACACACAATATATATTTTGTTAGCTAGATTTCACAAATACTATGTAACACCCCAGGACGCCGAACAAGAACCTGGTTTCATGGTAACCCGATACATATACAACCTTGTGGAATGCGAGCCGACTCAGCTGCATTCTCCAGAAACAAGGGGCATAAATGCACAGTAGAAATGGACTTTTCTACTAATTAATTCATAGGAATACCTTTCTTTGAATGAACAGTGTATCTTTCAGGTCATTGTGTATATTATTGCTGTGTTGTTTTTAATCTGTTGTATTATAGACTATTTTTTTATCCATGCTTACGATAAACCACTCATTCCCTTCCGTTCTTCCTCCCCTGCTCTCTGCCCTTGTATTACCGACTCATCTCATATAACCTACATATCCTTTTGTTTAGTATCTATGTATTCGTCTTCTGATGATCTAAACGAGGGTGTATATTATATGTTGGTAAATAGGCAATATATTAGTGTCCTGAGATTCTTTAGTATTTTCGATTCAAGTTCCTGATACTAAGTTCCATGTTTCCACACAAAAAGAGTCATAAACTCCCCAGGATCTAAAATGCCCACTTGGGATTCCGGCCTTTCTCATTGGATTAGCCCATCTTGAGAGGCGGGGATCTTCTCTGACTTTAAAGCTGACACACCATGTGACCCGTTTAGTCGGTGGTTCGGTCAGATGCTAAGTTGAAGATGTGAGAAAACGCTTCAGGAAAAGCTTTGTGCCAGGCCTTTCGGCCTTGATTTTTCCATTCACCAAAGATTCTCTGACTCGAACTGGTTCTTTTCATCAACTAATTTCAGCAAGATCTTGGGCCTTAATATTGCATCAGGAATCTATTTTCAGACAGACGAGACTTTTGCAAGTATCAAACTTAGTCTTATTATTGATACATTAAGTATCAGTTACACCTTTTTACAAAGGTGTGTTTGAACTAAGAATCTGACGTTTTCCCTCAGGCTTAGATCGGCTGAATATGCAAAGTGTTCCATAAAATTCATTCCTTATGCCTCTTTCTGTACTGAGTTAAACTTTACGCCCTGCTTCTATACCAACTGTAATGTGTGTGTGTGTGTGTATGATGTATGTTCGACCTTTCATTGTGGTAGTTAAGGAGTTAGACCAGTTTATGTGTTTATGTAGTCTGTTAGACTAGTTTAAGTGTTTATGTAGTTAATAAAACCTTACTTGTATCACACTTGACGTGTTCATTGTTTGCTCATAACCGGAGTCACTAATCATGCAGATTTACGTTACAAGTTTTGTAGAATTGTACAGTAAGAAAGTTATTTCCCTTAACCAGGAAATTAACGTTCTTAGAATTGACAAGACAGTTGACCCTGAGAGGTCAGCTAAATATCTACAGCGGATCTAAAATATGAATAGTTCATTATAACTAGTTATGGTTAATTATTCATATTTCCTGTCATGAGCTGATTCGTTACATATCTATTGAAAAAAATGGTGTAAAATACTTACAAAATCCAACAAAATCAATTTAATGTAGTAATGCGTTAATGTGGAAAATAAGTAACAAGTTAAATGTGGAATCTTTTTAACTTTCTTTAAGTTTGACTATTCAGTAAAATTTCAAAACAGTAACCATACTTTAACATTTAATATTTTTTCTGTATGTGTTACTATAAAAAAAATGTAATACATTTCTTAATTGTTGGAAGCCTACATGTCTATGCACATATTCAACATTCATTTCCAAATTGAAAAATTGTGTGCAAAAAAGGCTGTTTAACTTCTACTAACCTGGAAGTAAAGGTCCAGGATGGAGATCATATCTGTACCCTCTGGGAAACACTGGAAGAATGGGGGGGGAAAAATAAAAACGAATGTTTTTAGTGAATTGTCAATGGTCCCTAATTGCTATAAAATGTTTAAACACATACCTTCTTTTCCTTCAAGTAGTAACCAATGGCAAAGTTTCTGTCACCTGACAGTCGCTCTGACTGAAACCTACCAACAACAAGAAAGTACTTACAGAAAGAACTTTAATTTTAAATGACAATAAAACAACTTTCTTCAATTTTCACAGATACTACTGGTAAATGTAATACACAATTACAAAGAAATGGCAAGCAACAAACTCAAATGTGAATTTTTTAACATACTTCAATAATCGGTTTTATTCACAAAAAATTGTTTCAGTTGATTGTGTTTTGATATTGATAGTTTTATTTAACATATTTGATTACTTTTGTATTTTACATTTTGAAATGTTCATTTGAATACTACTGTTAGATATTTGTACTCTAGTGTTTGCTATTTGTTTCTACTGTACTTAATACTTCTACTTAAATATTTACTTAATTGAGAAATATCCGATATTGAGAATAATGAAATTTCACTGCTATCAGCATCAAAAAAACACTTACGTAGCATTGCTAAAACCAACATATTCATTTCCTGCCAAGTTCTTCATAAAGTTCATCACCTAAAACAAAACACTTCATTAAACACAGCAGCTCTCAAAATGATAAACAGTAAAAATCTAAAAAGAGTTATACTGTACTATTATACTTACATAGTCAAACTTCTCAGCGTTGCTTACGCTTTGCTGAAAGTCAAAAAGAAACTGCATGAATGTGTTATATAATTGAAACAAATTGTTTTGTAGAGTTACACACAAACTTCATAATGCATAGCCATTCCAGTTAAAGGAAACATTATTAAACTAACACAATATTTATACATAGCCATTATAGACTGAGATTCTATAAATTAGATTGACAGTTGAAGTAAAAAAAAAAATCTCTACAGCTTGAGAAGCATTTCAAGAGAAGAATGGAAAAAATAAAGGATTCTAGCTCACTAGATTTGAGTAACATCATTGAAAGAAATAAAGGCAAACAGTGTTTGTGTCCAAGTAAGTACTATTATTGCTGTGGAATCACAAATGTAAGTTGTTAAAGGGGTGTGGAAAAATCAGACAAAACTAAAAGTTTAAAAAACACTAAATTGTCAAGTAATTTGAACTGTGTGCTGTCTGCAGGTATGTTTTAGTAGAGTTCTAAAGAAACTCATGTAATGCATTGATTTGAGGCTCTAAAATAATTTTTTCCACATTGAAGAAATGTTTATTTACACACAAAAAAACAGTACTGTATCTTACTAAATACTTGAATTTTTAAGTTAAAAAGACTAAAAATGAAAACAAAAATAAAGCTGGATTCTGAAGTAATTAAACAAAATTACATTTGATTTTCTGTCAAAGCAATGCATTTGTCAGACTTGCGCTAATGTAGCTTAGCGTTAGGCTTGGTTTGAAATTTGTTCAATGAGGAAAAACAAATAAATGAAAGGGAAATTACCAACGTCATTGACCTGTTGGAGGGTCAAAATTTCCCACAGTTCCTAATGCTGTAAAATACGCAACAACAATAAAACCACAAAAAGCCTTCACACAGACATCACATATTACCATCTCGACAGGCCTGAGAAAGATGCGTATCATGCAGAGGATTTACCTTTAACACCACAAACGGTCATCACAAATTCATCAATTACTAAAAAAAGTTAGCTTGTTATAAACACATACTTGTACATGTTTGCAATATTGTTTATAATAGTGTTAACAGGTCAACAAAGCCCTGCATTTCTAATGGAGGGTTTAGCAAGGATGCTAACTACAGATTGTGACTATTTTCTAACATTCTGACTGCTCTCAGAAGAATAAAAACATTTGATATTTATATAGCGTATTATGTCTTCCTCTCATCTCTCGTTTTGTTTCTAAAGTGGTCATTCTTCAATCACATTGCTCTTTCAAATTCGTTCTTTCTCGCAATGGTTTGCTCTTTTTCCCTTATCTTCCCCCCTCCCACTTCCGTTTCTCTCTTCAATATAATCCTTTCAGCGTGATTATTCATAACCTTAATCTGATGAGAGAGGGAAAGTAATCAGATTAAATCCATTCGTCCCTCTGATCCGTTCTCATGTCAAACATCCACAAACACATCCAGCTAAACATTCGGCAAGGCACTTTTAGGTTATCAAATTAGGAAAAACACCAAGCTACTTAACCTCTAAGAATCCAGCATGCATTTTGGAAGCTAAAAAGCCCCATTTTATCACACGGAGGTAAATGATGAGAATGTGGTTTACCTTGAGGAGAGAAGTGCAAACTATGGCGCCAGCGTTTACCATGGGATTATGAGGTTGGTACTCTGAAACCAATGAGATGAATCAATCATAAACAAAGTGACTGTGTTAGTGGCGGGATGAAGCTTGTGTTGTGTTGGGCAACGTTAAGAACAGTTCCGGGAGGGGGCAAAATGAAGATGGTGGGGTGGTGCGGGGTGGGGGAAAGGTGTACTCACACCTCATCCTCCAGTGTAGAACAGCGATTGTGTGTTTTCACTGAAAACAGGTTGGGATGGAAATAGCATGGCATCACTTGCTCAGCATGGAGCCGCTGCGGAAGTGTGGTGCCGTCAGAGGCGTCCAACCGCTGATGTTCACATCATCTCTGGTGAAACCAAAGAAGTTGTGTGGTTAGGGTAGACACAAATCCAGTCATTACGAGTTTTGTTTTTCAGTTTTACCTTTTAAACCTTTTGTTTCAGTGAAACAGTCATCATCGTTTGAATCAGGAGAATTGCACAGATCAAGCACCGTTACAAGCGAAAACAGTCCAAAAGAGGTTCTAAACAAGATGGTATGTTGGACTTTGGATGGGGAAGTCGATTACAGGGGTCATGGCTCTTGGTTTCAACAACTGGGTCATCAGTTGAGGATTATATCTTTTTAAAAGAACAAAATAAGGAGGGAGGGGATTTGGTTGTGAAAACTCTTTTCGTGCTCATTCCGTCTCCCCTAACCCTAGTGTGCCGATAGGCTGGGGATCGGCCCTCTCTATATTAAATAAAAAAAATTTAAAAACCTTAACGATGGATTTGTTTATTACAAACATGCAGATTTTCAATTCACTAGATGTTAACTGATGACTGGAGTGGATTATTGTGATGTTTTTATCAGCTGTTTGAACTCTCATTCTGACGGCACCCATTCACTGCAGAGGATCCATTTCTCCCAACCTGCTCAGCGTGAGAACACAAAACCAACCAAACTCATCTACGTCTGGGTCCAATAAGAGTAGTACAAATTTTTTTTTTAGCAAATTTTTCATTTTTAAGGTGACTATTCCTTTTGTTTAGTTTGTTCCACGTTACCATCTTCGTTAAGAAAGAGTTTGTTGAAACGCAGACCGCTGGGTTCCTTCCCTATAAATCGGTGCACGTATTCAGTGCCGTGATCGTGAACAGCAACTGCGTATTTTAATGGTTTCACGCACGATTGCAAACAAAATGGAACTTTCGTGTCACCTGCCGTGTACCTGTAACACACAAAACATCCGGTTTAGATTTTCAACAGAGCTCGGCATAAATGTTTGAGAAAACAAATTATGTTTACCAGAAAATATTAACAAAAATGAAGCGAAATCAAAACAATGTAGCAATTGTACTAAAGACAGAAATCTCACCGTTGGCCATCTACAGTGCACAGGGCAACGCCCCAGAGATTAGGGCTAAATTTAGCTAGCTGAGGAATGTAATCTGCCACCTAATACAATAAAAATGTGACAAAACAGAATGTAAAATAATCAGTAAAAAACAAATAGTATCAGAGATTCACACTGTGTTGGATTATCTTATCTTATAACTGTACCTGGCCACCCGACAGTGATTTAGCACTCTCATAAATTTGATCGATGTGAGAGGTGAATGACTGAAAGTCAGGAATGACAAACTTTTTCCGGAATGCCTGCGTTAGCAACACAATATTGCTTTGCACACACCTATAGGAAGAGAAAAGTGAAGATTATGATTTATCTTTATTAGCATCAGTATGTTCATCCAAATCCAAACAAACATGAACACTTACATAAAAAAAAAAAGATTAAATAACCTGAGTACCGCGATACTTCCCCTGACAACTACTCAATTTAACCACAGGTCACTCAAAAAAAAAAAAAAAAGTTTTTTTTTTTAAATCACAAAAAAAAAACTTGGTAGTATAAAAACCTGTATGATGTAGTGTTGTTTTAGTATTACTTACTATTATAGTTTATGTTTTTTAATTGGATTTTATTTTTAGATTTTCCATTTTCACTGTAAGTTTTAGTAATTTTGTTGTGTTTATAGTTGTAAATGTTATCCATTTTTAAATAAGTAGTTGATGTAGTTTTTGTATGTTTGCACTAGTTTAAATAAACTAACATTAGTGTTTTAGGTTAACAAAAAAATGTATAGTAGTATATGGAGTGTTGGTTTAGGTATGTTCAGTGGAACGCACTCCGGTACCGGCGAGAAATCACTCTTGAGTGTTAATGGTTCCTGCCTTAAGCCTTTTTTCTCTGTTCTGAGTGAACTGAGCTAAGAATATACCTGCAGGCACTATAACAGCATTGTAAAACCTCCGTGAGCCCCTGAATTTGAGTGTCGCTTAAGAGGTGGAAAATTGCTATCTTGAAAGCTCAGCTTAAAGATAGTTCACCCAAAATTTGTATTCTTTCCTTAGTACTCACTCTCAGGGTGTTTCAAACTGAAGAACCTCGTCATCTCAACCTCAATTTAAGATGTTTTGGATGGAATGTCTGAACCTGCATAGACAGCAACACAACGCTGTTTAAGGTGATGCGGAGGAGACGAATTGTTGAGTTATCCGTTTTTTTTTACTTTTGCGCACAAAACATATTCTCGTAGCTTTGTAAATTTACGGTTGAACCACTGATGTCACATAGATTATTTTAACGATCTCCTTGCTACTTTCTGAGCTTGGGAACATTTCATTGTTTGCTGTCTATGCAGGGTCAGAGAGCTCTCGGATTTTATCAAAAATATCTTACTTTGTGTTCCGAAGATGAACTGAAGTCTTAAGGGCCTTGGTAATGACAATGAGGGAGATTAATTATACAGAATTTTCCGTTTTTTGGTGCACTAACCCCCTTTACAAGTCACAACCTCGACGTGTTTTCAGCCATCTCAATAGTACACACTGACTGCCTGCCAACTGATGTTCAGTAAATCATAGTATCATGGACCACCTCAAAAATCATCCAGGAACTATGAAAAAACCAAACAAAAAAAACACGACAGCCAATATATTCTTATAAAAACTAAAAACCGAAGTTCATTGTCATTTCATCCCCCTTGACAAATGTCTCCCCTAACAGGGTTAGTTTACATATTTGCGCCGTAGGCATCGAGTTTTTACTGTTTTTAGAGAGATGTCTATCCAAGCAGCCACGAGTGGCTTCAGGGGACTTTAAGAGCATCATCTGGTGCCCCTGCCCGCTGCGGCCGAGAAGCAGGGCTCCATACACTCCTTAAGACGAGGGTCTCCAGTACGCAGACCTGTGGCTTTCAGCGCCTGAAAAACAACAACATTTAGCCTAAATTTACAACAAATCTTGTGTTTTGTTTAAAACCCAATGAACTTGAAAACTGACACAACTATTTGGTCTATAAACCAAGATATGTGTTATAAGAGATACGGTAGCGATGGCCTTGCTCTTCTTGGCCAGCTGGTGTTTTCCCTTATGTTTTCGTTTTGATACCGTGGTAAATTTGTGAGCTGGAATTTTCTCCTGGCCATCTGCAATGGTGTAAAACAGCAGATCTTCCAGGCTGGGCAAAATGCCTGCCTTCCTTCTCCTGTGATGTGAACAGATACACAGAGAATACAGTAAGCAGACAGAAAACTAAAATAGACGGTATACTCAACAAAAAGGGTTTATCAGCAGCAGGAGATGTCGTACTGAAATTCCATGTCATTTTAGTTTCAGAATTATTACTCGCAAAATGCCAGTCAGTAGGTTTCAGATTGGATAACAAAGTTGTTTTTGAATTAAACCAATTTCATCTTCTTTGTAATTTTCAAAAAATGTCAGACCCAAAATATACTCTATGCCAGTGTTTCCCAACCGGGGTTATTTGGATAATTGGTAAAAAATTTAAAACGAATAAGTATAAACTAATCCTTTTAACCCTACCGTTAGACCTACCTGAAAAACTAAAAAGCAATTTATTTAATTCGAAGGGCTGTCGTTATTTTTTATTTGTGCTATCATTATTAATTTCTTTATTTGTTCTTATTTTATTACTGACTGCTTACTTGTCATTTTTTATTCAATTCAAAGTTTGAAATCAAGCTATCTCGTGCTACTGCACTAAAATTACCCCACTGTAAAATAAAAAAAAAACACTGAGTGAGCAAAAATTTGTGAGATATCTAGTTATAATGGTAATTAAATAATGTTTACATATGCATAAAAGCCTACATTAAAATCTGTCATATAAATTGGTCTCTTCATTAGAAATTAGCCTACTGATTGCAATTAAAAATATCTGTATGACATTATATTCTGCAGTTCTTCCCTGTTGTACCGAATATCTATACTTTTCAAATTATATCAAAGTTAGAAATTCAAATATTGTGACAAAATTAATTTTGTAGGGTACCACAAGTTTGTCAAATTTTCCAAAGGGTGCCGCGACTAAAAAAAAGTTGGGAAACACTGCTCTATGCAAGTAAAAAGTCGCATTCTCAAAGTCTGCCATTAGGGGTGCTTCTTCTTGGTCAGTTTTACACAAGGTATTTAGAATTGAGTTAAGGTGATTAACTGTTAGTTAGCTAGATCACATCAACATAAGCATATCTGCTTATGGGAAGAGTGAAGGGAAAATGCGTTTTACCCCTGACTGACATTGTGAGATCATCTGAAACCCTTTTTTTTCTCAGAAAAACGGTTAGTCTGTTAGAAAAGGTGGTTATTTAACATTATTCAGGTTTGCGAAAGTTAACATGTTAAGCAGAAGCCAAGTAAAGCATTTGGGAATAACACGTCCAAGGACTTCCTACAATAGGTTCAGAAGTTCCAATGGATTGCATTCTGGGATAGCTACACAATACAGGCTTTGAAAGCACTCTGGTTTACAGTCTGACCACAAACCATCCAGAAATGAACTTAAGAGTGTCTGGACATTATTTACGTTGGTGGAAAAATACTGTTCTAAATACATTGTGGGTTGAAACAATGGCCACCAATAGCGGCTCAAGACCTTTGTGATGTCATTTCGGGATGATACATATGGTTTTAGAACACAGAATGGGAATGTTCTTCAGCGGGGATAACAAAGCATAGCGTTTTGTAAGAAATAACTGGAAGAAAGAAAAAAAAAAAACACCAAATAAAATGAACCAGATACTTACACAACAAATGCAAAGTATGCAGACAACCAAAACAGAGAGAGAGAGAGAGAGAGAGAGAGAAAGAGAGAGAGAGAGAGAGAGATAGAAAAAGAAATAACAGAAATTAATGAGACATCCAGACATATAAAACACTGGAAAAATAAATAAACACATAGGAATGCATATGTATTATTTACGCAGTTTCTAAAACCAAACTGAACTCTGATTTAATTAAAATAGAGATACTAGGTTAGTTAATGACATACCCACAAAGCACAAATCAAATTATAACAAAAATTATTTTAATGATACTACTGTTTACTCTGTGTAATGATACTCTGTGGAAATGACACAGAGGGGAAATAAATCTCAAAACATTAAAATTTTGGTTGATAAATCGGTTTTGGAGATTTCAGCCTACAGTCCAGACCAGTGCTGGGGAAAGTTACTTTTCATTTCATTTCATTTCTTTATAAAGCACAATTAAACACAACAAAAGATGAGACTGTAACTTAGATTTAAAATCACATACGGAAGACACAGATAAGGGAAGACTGTTCCATAGCCTAGGCTAGGACTGGACACTGCAAACACTCTAAACTTCTATCTTGATCTTGGATATGACAGAGTAATACTGACTGAGGATCGCAAGCATCTTTTAAAACTTTTTAAAGTAATACATTACAATATGGAGTTACTCCATAAAAAGTAACTAATTACATTACTCAGTTACTTTTTATGGAAAGTGGTGCATTACGTTACTTTTGCATTACTTTTTTGTCACCTAGGCTGGGCTTACATATTTGTTTTAATAACAAAAAAATCCAAAAGTTATATTTTTGGCAACTATAAAAGCCTTTCACACCAAAAGTGAAATGAATAAACCTCAGCCTCACTCCCATTTTTCTCAACACAGGGACGGGCATGTCAGTGAATACTGTATATTGTTCTAAATTTAAAAGTAATGCGTTAGTTTACTAGTTACTTGAAAAAAGTAATCTGATTACGTAACTTGTAATGCGTTACCCCAACACTTGGTCAGACTAGCTGGACCGCGATAGACGGTGCTGACGGTGATACGGTGTTAAGCTGCAATTGCCCACCGCGTCACGGACCCCCCTCCCGTGTTGTATTTTTTTTTTTTTTTTTTTTTTTTTTTTTTTTTTTTGATTTTATAGTATAAAATAATTTAGTTCAGTAAAACAACAGACACTACAATTAAAAACTGAAAGCAGGCTGCTCAATGCAGCATGCCGAACGACAGTCGCATCACAGATCAGATTTCATTTCTCCAGTGAGGAGAGTGAGTCGAGCTGACTGACAAGAAGAGTGAGGTGAGGTGAGACAGACAAGAAGATGGCGGATGATTTAGTTTCGAAACGAAATGCAAAAGCGCCTGTTTGGCAATATTTTGGATTTTGAAAAGCCTGTTGACTTCTGAAGTTGATTTAGTTATTTTTAAAACATCGTTTTCTGATTTAATTGTTTCCACTGTTGCTGATTTTCCTTTATTTAAACTTTTTGTCATTGATTTATTTGACATCGTTTTGCTTAATAAAGTTCTACGGGGTTTTATTATTTGGTTATATATTATAGCAATCTGACTTATCTTTCCGTTTGTAAATACTTAACTTATGTAAAGTGATTGTTATTTTATATTAGGCATAGTCTGCCCTATAGCATGGTGTATTATTATTTGTTTTGTTAATACAAGTTCTATGTTTTATATATAGGCTAAAGTGAGTTTGACGTTGTATTTTGTTGTTGCATTCAAGCAATTGACGCCGGACAGCCGCTATTTCAAAAGTGAACGTAAAATGCGCATGGCGCTTTTAAGCTATTTAAAAGCGAAGGAAAGCGAGGAAAAGAGGGAAAATTCAAACGAACAATTGCTTTACTCCGAACTGCCGCTATTTGAAAGTGAAAGTAAAATGCACACACCACTTTTACAAGCTATTTAAAAGCGAAGGAAAGCGAGGAAAAAGAGGAACGCCCCCGCGGTGATACGGGTTGTCACACGTCGATTAACCGGTGGGAACATTTCTTCAACGGCACAACCCTAGTCCAGACTATTGCTAAAAAGCTATCAGACACACACTATTGTGTACAAACACAGCCAGCGCTCTGATGACCTGGCAAGGCATTAAACTAGGACACGTAACCTGACGAGAGCAGCCACCCCTCCCGTCCCAAAGGCGAGATAAGCCTTCACTTCCTAGCAAGGTCTCAGTTCTGATCCTCGCTAATGCACCACGCCAAAGGTACTCTCTGATGCCGCTATTTTTACACACTGGAAATAATCCACTTGATGACACAGCTAAATAAACACTCTGTTTATTTGCTTTAATGATGGGATGAGTTACGTGAGATGAGAAAACTTGATTAGCATCCCCACTGGATTGCTTCTGAAATGTATAAACAATTATACTTCTATTTTAAAGTGTCACCATTTTTCAAAACATAATACGTACACCTCTTATAAGTGTTTTTTGTTCTTCTTTTTTGCTAATCTACTTGTAAACAACATACAGACCCTTACAAAAAGTACTGTGGTGGTACCACGGTACTGAATGATTACCATATTCAAGTACAATGTGAATATTTTTAAAAGAGTTTATCTGTGTGGTAGGTTAAAAAATGAGAGAAAGAGACATAGGCTACGCGTGTAATATTTGTGTATTTGTAAGAGAAGAGGATGAGGATGTTAACTGACTTGGAGGCAGTCACATCTGGCTATAGATGTTCTGCCTGATGTGTTATTGATTGTGGTTTATTTTAAAGGATTTGCTATTTCAGTTGTTTTATGTTACTATATTTTGTACCTGTATGTATGTATGGTTGTACTGCTGCCTATCTTGGCCAATGAGTTTCTTCCTGGTTAAATAAAGGTAAAGAAGAAGAAGAAGGTTTCATGTTTATGTGGGGAAATGTCTGAAAATGCCTTCAGAAGATTGCAAACCATGTCAAAACGTCCTTGCGGGGACAGCTGTGTGTGTTGTGTGTGTGTGCGTGTGTGTGAACACGTGTAAGTTAAATGATTCTGTAACAATATCTTCATTATCTTCTTCCACTTCAACAAGAATTGGTCAAACAACCAGCAAAACAGCTGATATTCACATAGAATCGCATGCTTATAGATCCACTGCAACATATTTTGGCCTGCAGCGAATAAAACACCAGAAAATGAACCAGCTGCCACAAACTGAAAAATACCGTGGTATGGTATTACCATGGTTTTCTAATCGAATATCCCACTATACACGCACAAAAAAAACAAAATGTGAAATGACTTTCCATTCGATGACGCGCAGGATTCATTTGGCTCAAGATGGTGGGCACAAACTGGCACAATTTCACTGCAGCAATGCATGCAGAGATGTCAGCGTGACACACACACACACACACACTGACTCATGTGTCAGCTGGTGCCGTCATGTCAGATAAACCTCGGATGTCAGAGTATGAGATGATTCATTTTACCCTCCCTTTAGTGTTCACAGGGTTTGCGTTGAGACCAACAAAAACCACTTAACTAAGTCAAATTAGCATTTATTTTAGTATATAAATCTAAGAGTATGAAAATGACATATGCACAATATATGGTTCAAATTACTGATATCTAAAAAGGCATATTTTTAAATGATCCATTGGAAACCGATATAACGATTATAACTGATATAAATATAATGATTACGATGATTACATTAGCGCCCACACTAAACAACTATAATGTTCTTTTTATTATGATCTCGCACTGCAGATTTGTCATCTGCCTCTTTAAATGTGCGAGTTGGATGAATTCTGATTGGCTGATTGGAAGTTTTTATTGTTCATCAGCAAGAAAGAATCATTCTGAAAGTGATTCTAACGATATTGTTTCTCTGCGCCATTATTGTTATAATTGACTGGTATTCCGTATTCCAATAAAATTACAGCGATTATTAAACATTTATAATTTTAGTTATCATTTACAGTTGGATGGTGAGAAGGGCCTTCAGATGTGATTTTTAAAACTTTTTGTAAGTAGGTTGAAGGCAGCAGAATCGTTTCACTTTGGTGAAAATTGTAGAAAAAAAAAAACAAAAAAAAAAAAACCCCCCCCACAATTTTGCTGATTCCTTTAGAAATGACTAGATTTCGTTTGAAATTTTTTGTCGTGCAACAATAAATGTTATAATATTGGATAATATTTCAATGCTCGAGTACATTTGAAATTTGGGATTAAAAATTTGATCGGTAATCAACATTGTAAAGGGGTCATAGATGCGATAATTTGTTTCTTCTCTTTGGAGTGTTACAGTCTGGTGCAGAAAGAAGATCGGTAACGTGCAAAGGATAAAGTCTCAAATCAAAGAATGATATTCTTTATAAAGGTAAGAGCAGCCACGCCCCCCCTAACACGGACCGTTAAACAAGCACAACGGTCTATGTCACTATGTGGGAAGATTTGCATAACACCGCCCAAATGTTCACGCAAAGAAAGAAGGCGTAACTTTTATTCTCACTGTAGTATTGTTGTTGCCGCCGCCGTCATGTCGTGAAGGCGCTGTGTGTTCGTCTTTGAACCGAAACTATTGTTGGCTTCCAAAAGAGATGATATCCGCTTCGTCAGCCTAGAGTGTTCGTGTGGTCGCGAGGAAATACATAAACTTCGCGCTGGGATCGCCAGATTGGCTTTCACCGTGGACGAAGCGGATTCCAGCCCGGGGTCGTCACATGTGGTTTGCTGCAAGCCCTCCGGATGCTCCTTTGTTGAATCCGCCGGCCGCGCTGTTCTCAAGGCCGCCGGCCTCCGCTCAAATGGGTTTTATTGGTTTTATTGGTCGGGAGACGACATCACAGTGTGGAAAGGGGCGTAACATTTCCGTCACACGCTTGAGGTATTCAGCCAATCACAACGCACTGGATAGCTGGCCAATCAACGTACACCTCGCTTTTCAGACCGATGAGCTTTGTAAAAATCTACGCGTTTCAGAAAGGCGGAGCATAGAGGAGCAACAATAACATACATTATGTGGAAAATAATGTGTTTTTTTAACCTTAAACCGCATAAACACATTTCATTACACCAAATACACAAAATAAATGTTCTTTTTATCATATGACCCCTTTAAAGAAAAAAAAATTCACCCATATAATGCTAGGCTGCTCTGATTGGTTGCCAGTGTGTTGCTATGTGGTTGCTATAGTGTTCTGGAGATTAAATGTAAACATGGGATTTTTTTGCCCTGTTTATCGTCTGCCAGGTGAAAAATCAAAGTCATAACACCAATTATCTGGTGCAAATACATTTGAATAAACACGCTTTGTCTGGTGTAAAAATGAAGCTATCAAGAGGCCACATGCTGGGTAAACTCCCTCAGGACAGAAACCTGACACCCACACATTACAGAGTAGAGAATAAGATCGAGGCCCTGCTAACATGCCTGAGAGCATTATATGACACTTATGAACACAATGAAAGCGAAAGTTTGATGTGTAGAGAAAGAGATTAAAAGAATATCGGGTTCACAAATGAATTATTGGTGTGTTCAATCAATGAACCAATCAGCTGGGCTAAAAAAAGAAGGGCTGACTTCACAGAATTAATTCAGCATCTGGCTGAATGTGAGGTTGCCAGTGACAACCAGTTTATGCCAATCTCTAATGATAACTACTACTAAGGTGTGTTCCAAATCCTAGTGTGCCAACTACATAGACAACATTTTAGGCACCATATGTGTGATTCTGAAAAGACTGTTCTAAAGCAGTGTTTCTCAACTGGTGGGTCGCAAGACCGCTCTGAGAGGGTCGTAGAGTGCGCAGATGAAGAAACAACATCTACAACAAAAACGTAGGCCTAATTCTAAATGTTTTTCTGATGAGAGACTTTTATTTTGAAAGACGTGCGTGAAAGCTGTTGACACTTCTGTCAGATGCAGTTTAAGGAAAGTGTGCCAGAGAAAAATGCACCTCAGTATCTGCGGTCAGATGAGATGTTTTCAGGCTTAATGTCAGTGTCACTATTTTATTGTTATTTTCGTAACTTGTTAAAAAAATAACTGTTCTACTGTTGAGAACCACTGTTGTAAAGGAAACAATAATCATGCTATCTTCTAAGACACTTAATTTGGCTTAATTTTATGTGGAAATACCAATCCCAGAATGCACTGCTCAGTGGAAAAATCCATTCAAGATGGTGGATGATATCCATAATATACTAATACTTCATTACAGTACTTTTAGTTATTATACAAATAGTTTAATCTAATTAAAACATTACTATTTTACTTAATATTTACATATTGTAATGCTTAATGTATTACTGTTAGCTTACCAACATGCTAAATGCAAACTACTGAAAGCAATTGTGAATTAAATCTCCTGTGTGCGATTTGCTCACTTGAGTTTTATGTTGTTAGCTTAGCAACATGCTAACAGCAAACTTTCCTGAAATCAATTGCAACTCATATATACTGATGTAATTCTTCGAGTATTAATGTTAGCTCTTAGCAAACATGCTAACAGCAACTCTGAAATCAATTGTAAATCAAATTCCGCTGTGGCTACTCTCCTATCTGTGCGTATGACAATGTTAGCTTAGCAACATGCTACAGCAAAATTCTAAATAAAATGTCAAATCAATTCCGGTGCCTACTTGCTTTTTGAGTATTAATGTTAGGTTAACAACTAGGCTATCTAACAACAAACTTTCCTAAAATCCATTGCAAATCGTATGTCCTGGTGCTACTAGATTTCCATTGATGTGTGGTTCGTTAGGATAGGACAATATTTGGCTGAGATACTATTTGAATATCTGGAATCTGAGGGTGTAAAAAAATCTGAATATTGAGAAAATCTTCTTTAAATTTGTCCAAATGAAGTTCTCAGTAATGCTTATTACTAATCAAAAATTAAATTTTGATATATTTACAGTAGGAAATTACAAAATATCTTCATGGAACATGGAGCTTTACTTAATATCCTAATGATTTTTTTGCATAAAAAAATCGATAATTTTAACCAATACAGTGTATTTTTGGCTATTGCTACAAATATTCACCAGCAACTTAAGACTGGTTTTGTGCTCCAAGGTCACACACAAATATAACACATATATACCTCACATATATCACACTAATACATAAACTATCCACACACACACCCACACAACATCTATTATACACACACACAAACATATATAATATACCACACACCACACACACACATATATATATATACTACACACACACACAACATAGTATACACACACACACAACATCCAAACACACCGATCTCATACAAACACACACATATATACACACACACACATATATAATATATACACACACACACACTATATATATATATACACACACACACAAACAAACACACACACACACACACACACACACATATCAATACACACACACACACAAACAATTATACACACACACAAACAAACACACACACATATACACCACACATACCCTACACGACACATTAATACACCCACACAACACCACATTTTTTTTTTGACCAAACACATATATCACACAACACACACCCACATACACACAAAAAACATATATGACACACACACCAAACCACATACACAACACAAATATACACACACACACCACACCATACACACAAACAGTTATACACACACATACTACGCAACCACACATTACACACCACAACACACGACGCACCCACTATACACACCCACACACACACACACACAACACATATACACACACACGAACACACCATATACACACAAAACACAAACACACACACCACGTACACAATCACATAGACACTACACACACACCAAAAATCTACACACACACACACACCATGGACACACACACATATACACACCCACATGACACACAACACACAGTGTACACACACACCCATCACACACAACATATACACAAACCACACACGTACAACATCAGACGTACCCACACACAATATACCCACACACAAACCCACATCTACACACAAAAATATACACCACACATATATCCACACACACACACACATATATACACACACACACAACAAAGATAACACACCACACACACATAACACATTATACACACACACACCAAACAATATACACACCACAAATATACACACACACACACACAACATTTTACCATACATATACAATTTAATAAAAATGTTACAATTTTAAATATTAAAATATACAATAATTATAATATGAAAAACGCTTTAATTAAACCTGTTTACAATTAATAAAACTATTTAAAAAATATACGAACTCTCATATATCATATAGAATACAGGATTGACATCATCAGGTGATTTTAATTAGTCTACCATTAATTTATGCAAATAAAGAGCATTTTAAAAATAGAATAGTCAATACAGGTTGATCAGTTACTGATTCTTAACATTTGGTCTCATCTCAAATATTTTGGTTAGAAATATCTGAAAGATTCTAGAACATTCCAAAGGTCCATTATCCTGATTCATACCAAGAAATGCATTGTTTCAATTTTAAAAAATGCTTCAAATGTATCAAAACCCACCCTTAAAAGCCCAACCTTTCCGATTATTCAGAGGACATCAGAGACGCCTCTGGGAATGTGGCCCCCATCCATTGTACAAGCTCTTTCTCTTTGTGCACTCTGTCCTAAACATCTCGACCACCTTATGGTTCATCTAAAATATCTAAAGCTATAAATATACCAGAAAAATCCCCACATCCATCATAGTGAACTAGGCCGAGGAATCATGTGTAGGGAATGTGGGGCCCCCATATGAATGAATGAATGAAATCCACCAAATTTTAAAGTGAAACCAAACTTGCTATCAATCAACCCCCCTCTTATCAAGCAGGTTTTCAGCTCTACTCACTTCTCGTTGGCCGCATCTGTCTGCATGCACAGAGATCGTCTGTATGAAGACGCGCATCCTCCGGCGGCGGCTGTATTATCTGTATTATTTTTCCAAAGGCGCCTTAGACTGGGCTTGCAGAACTCCTTTAACGCCCTCGAGAACCTAAACTGTAACATTTCAAACTCGACAAGCTAAACAGAATGATTTCCGACAATAACGCTAGTAATATTACACCGTATGTTATGAGAATGTCGCTCTTTTAGACAGTCGTGCCGGTTTCTTCACTCGTCTCTCTCGGTGCGTATTCAGTATTCACGGGACAGAATCAAATCCGCCCACTGAAGCGCTGCTCACAGTCCATTGGTCGCAGTGACGTCAGAGCGAACGGTGATTGGCTTAGACGGGCGTCAATCATTATTATGACGCCAATCACTTCCCTGCGCTTGATGACGCGTTTCAACGGTCATCAGCATCGTAAATCCTCCAAAGTTTTTTGTATCTTCATTTTTTTATTTTATTATATACATTTATAATACTATACTTTGTGTTATATTAATTTTACATCAATTACAAAAAATAAAATAAATAAATAAATAGTGACGCTAATGCGATGGTGTTTTAATACGGCGTCTATGGGAGTGACGGTAAATTTGACATCGTTCTCACTACTGACTGCCGATCTCTCTCAATGTTTTCCCTTTATTTTTTAATTTTATTTTTTGAAGTCGTGAAAACACTATCATGGCGTTTTTCTTTTGCTATTTGAGCAAAGGGAATGCACAAAATAATGTGGTGGTAGTCAAAGCCGGAAAATGTGAACAAGGAGGCATACACGCATAAGAATGATGTATACATATCTAGGCACTGCTTGGGTGTGTGTGTAGAAAAGAATATGTCAAACGTATTGTACAATAACGCATATTCGCGATGACATCACTACGTCACGTATTCTTCAGCGACTGGAGTCCTGTTATGATCTCTAAAATCAATATTTTGAGCATACTTTTTAACATTTTTAATACGAATTTGTGTAAAAACATGAAACTGCAAAAATACAATAACAAATACAAATCATAATTAATAATAATTTATATTCATTATAAGAATTAATGATTAAATAACCAAACTTAATATAGGATAGTATTAACTATTTAATTGATACAACAATAGAACTATTATAAATTATATCTTATAAAATTAATTTGAAATATTTGTAATCCACCCTTTTTGACAATCTGATCACAAATGTGTCACTATATGTGTGTACTAATGTTAAATATCTAAACTATGAATTATAATGAATATATTCTATAATTCATGTTGGTATAAAGAATAATTCATAATAAAAATGTTCATATTTAATATTAACCTCTACTTATTTGAATTTTTGCATAGTCTGATTCAAAGTCAACAAGGATTTATAATCATGCTTGTTAATTAAAATATTAGTTGATTATTAAAACTATTAGTACATATTATAATGACCATTAGTATTAAAAATACAAATATCATATCATTCGTTTTTTTGTAATTTAAAATACATTTTTTTGCAGTCTTGTGTGTGTGTGTTTATATGGATGAATTAATATTATTAATTTATATACATTTTTGACTTAACTAATTCGTAATATTGCATTAATATTAATATAGGAAATACAATCATAATATTTATCTTTGCAATCTGAAACAAATTTGCCAAGAAGATATTAAAATTAATATAGGATAAATAGCCTAGGGCCTATATATAGCATGAATAATTATAATAATTTATTAAATAATGTATAATATTATTAACTACAAGTCACAAGTTCATGACATTATTAATTATTATCTTCTTGAACCATTTGTTTTGGATTGCAAATGCAAATAATATTTCAGCATATTATATAAAATTAATATTTATTATAAGAATAGTAGGCAGTATACAGTATTTATTGTGCTGTATGCTAGTATTATGAGCCAGCCACCTTAAAAATCATGATGGGGTTCATTTATCACTGGAAATACAACATCAAGCTGAGCACATTGCATTGTGGGATGCAGTATTCACACAGTGTGCTCTGTTTTACACACTGTGCACAGTATGACAGACATGCAGAAACAGTAAGAGTATGCTAGTATGCTATTTTGAACATATTCATGTAATGCTCCAATTATGGCATTTCTTAAATGGTGGAGTTCAGAAATAATAGTATGCTAATAGATGCGCTGACCTTCAAATGCAGGGCCATTAGCTGAGTATAACTGTTGATCTGAGTGAGAGCAGTTTGCACATCTGTGATACAATATTATGCAAAATGACATCCATGCTGCCAGTTCCGCAGCATATTGACTGAGAAGAGAACCTGTGGATGCAGACTGTTACTCACCGGATGACTGGCCTGCTATTATGAGTATTATAATAGCTACAAACCCTGAAAGCCACGTGATCTAAAACTGTAGGGTTAGACGTCAGACTGAAGAATGTGACGCAGGAGTTACTGTTGAATGTGGATTCGAAACCCTTATGAAAGCCTGCTATGTCTGGTTTGCTTTCCTTGTGGGGACTCTAGGTGTAATGGTTTTTATACTGTACAAACTATTCTATTTTTCATTGCCCTACACCAACCCTACCCCTTACACAAAACTTTCTGCATTCAGGTTAGTCGGGGTGCATTCAGGTGTACACACAACCACACCAAACACACACACCACACACACCACACACACACACAACACAACACACACACCCAACACACACACAATAACACATTATTAGCATATGAACACAACAAATATGTAATGTAATTAGATGCTATTACTCATCTTACACATATGCATTGAACATGAATCGTCTCTAGAGGAAAGCGTATCTATATATAGGCTATCTTGCACTTGTGGGGCAATTAGAGCGTGACAGGAATGGACTTTTCTCTAACTAGAGAAGGTTACATAGACAAAATGAGAACAATACGTGTTCTAAGGGCTGTACACAATAATCATATAGGATTACGTTTCCATTTCTAACATTAAAAGGATTTGAAACATATTCAAATATAAATAAATAAACATTATAAATCAATTACGCACAATAAATCAAAATACAACGTAATTCTTATTGTTAATATGATTAGTATGTTAGTCATATTTATATTTTAATATACATGTAATACAATATTACATAAAAATATTTAATATCTACATATGCTATATATATAATAGATATATTTAATGTTAGATGGTATATATAATCGGAATATTGATTACTTATATTTAGTCTATTTAGTATAATATTTTAATTATTAATTTTGTTTTGATCTGTCTTTATATCTTCTTTCTATATATGATCATTTTAATGCACGAGCTAATTCAGGGATTTTAAAAGTTAGTATAGCTTAAATAAGGCGCTCTAAACTACCCACTCTCACAAAAGCAGTTCCCAAATCATCCCACAGAGACGAGAGCTACAGAGTGAGATATCAGGCAACACAGTCACGGTTTAAACCCAGTCATGTAGGAGAGCCCTGGTGGGAACACCTGCACTGTCCAAAACAAAATAAACGTTCAAGAAGGCTGTATTAAGTTTTCTTCTCTCCTATCTTGAAGGAGAGCTGATGTTTTGTTTTTTGATCACGGAATCTTAACCAAAAGAAGCCCAAGCTCTGCATAAGTTTAAACAAACACAAAAAAAACTTTAATCTAAAAAAACAATAATAATAAGTTGTTAGTAAACATTATTCGGATACAAACACTTAAGGCATATTTTAACAATCATAAATCTGTTTTTCCCCCCGTGTTGAAACAGCATTTAAAGAAAAAGAAAAAAACAATACAGAGAAAAAAAAAATTATAATAATAACAAAAAGGGGGTGAGGGTCTTAATCTAATAACATGTATAAATCCAAAGCAGAAAGAAGTTTCAAAGCATTTCTGTCCATCATCCATTGAAGGGATTTTGCAAATAACTTCATATCATTCTTCAATCCAGTGAAATGGGGGTTAACCTTTAAATACTTACATCTGTGGATAAAGTGTTTGCCTAACACAATCAGGAAGCTCTGCATAAGTGCATCTAACTCTATCCCACTTCCATCAAGACAAAGCCTGTGCTGTAACGGAGTGTTGGCTGTGAGCCGCAGCGCTGTTCGCAATGTTTCCGCCCACATTCAGGCACCACCCACACAGCTGGGTCACAGTGATCTCTCCGCTCACACACACACACACACACACAAGCACGCACACACAATCGCACGCTACTTGTTTCACGCACACACACTACACACACACGGGGTTCTGTAGGTGATCGTGACGTAACTCCGAGAACACCCGTGTAGGGCTCCGTGTGTGACTTTTATATTGTGTTTAGTTGTGTGGTGTGTCGTGTGTTGTGCTGTAGTGGCATGCGTTGGGCCCGCATTTTTTGCATTTGATACGTTTTATTTTGGGGTTGGACATTACAGCAACATGGAAGCCTGCTTGGTACGATCAGCTCGATTTTGTGAGCTGCTTCCAGATTAAGAACCGGGTTTTTCAGGCCGCCTCTATAAATAAATCGTTTAAGTTGTTTTTAGTCTTATATTGTCATATTATTTATTTGTTTAGTTATTATTTATCTTTATTATTATATTTAGCTTCTACACAAACCTGACAAATAGGATTTCAATGGACATTTCCTTGATTTATTTAAGATATTTTTATTTTCCTATTACCGATCAAAATATTATTCAGTTAAAAGTCAATATTTTTGTAAAGCGTAAAATTATCTAGATTATGATCTTATTCGTAATACAATATTTTATTTATTGTAAATATATTACAATTATTTGCTGCTTTTGTGTATTGCTGTATGTGAAATATTAAATACAGAATTATAATTAATAATAAAGTATATCTTTTTTACATTTGGTTTATATTTTATGTAGCGTTCAAATATTTGATCATTTTATTATTTATTGGATTATATTATAATTATTATTTGCTGGTTTTGTTTACTTTTGCAAAACTACTGCATCTGACTTTGCTTTGTTCTCAAAAGCACTGAAATATAGTTTCCTCCCATCACTAAAGTAGTGTGAACCAATGCAAAGTTTCTCAGGGAAACACACAAGTTTTGTGAGAGAGCACTAAAGCATTGAAATATCATTTTTCCTCTCATGTCATGTTTTTTTTTCCTTCCCATTATCATGTTTCTTTAGAAAACATTTCAGGCTTTAAATTTAAATGTCCATATTTTTAGAAACCTTTTCTAAAACTGACAATAACTAACAAAACAAACATGTAATGAACAAAAAAGTTGGTTTTATTTGTAGAACAATTTCACAAAGACTAGATAAAGAATGAAACACAACAAATGTGCACAGAAAAGACCAGAAAGACAGATTAGCACAGCTAACTAACAAAACGTCCACGTGTGATGAAAAAAAGTGTTCTTTTTCTGAAAAATCACAGTCACAATGTAACAGTTAACGCTTAACGGCAGTGAGATACACTATTGTACGCCGAGAATAAGGCTAGAGTTGCTGGTAACAAATACACAAACTTTTCTTCCTAATACTAACATCTAAACTGACGCAATCGCAAAAACACGCAAAGCTAATTCTACATATTCAGTATTCTTTTACGTTAAGTTCATCCTCAACGACAAACCGATACGAACAGATGAATGTCATCATTTAACCTTATCAACTAATCTAAGGACTACACAACCGTTTTCTATGAAACTCCAGTGTTTCCGTTGAATAACGAATAGCTTAAATAAAATAGTTACGAAAAAGACATGCTATCACATAAACAAACACAGATTATGTACAAAAAAAATGCACAAATACACTCTTGGACATATTTTGATTCTGTGTACAGGTAGATGCAAGGACATTCATGTTTTTGTCCTCTAAAATTAGATATATTTAAAATAATCTTTAAGACAATCTAATTTGAAAAATATAATAAAAAACCAACATAAATGATCTCTCTAGGCATTTACAGTTCTTAAGGCCACACAGTTTCAGTACTAAATCCACTGAGCAAACAAAACGCAGGTTTCACTTTGAGGCTCAAGATGTTATCTGGAGTCCTCTGGTTCTGATTTGATGGTCTTCTTTTCCAGAAGCCTGGGCTCCTTCTGAGACCCATTTTCTGAAATACAAATGAATGTAAAATTCCATTTAAAATGTATTGGTTAGCTTGCACCTAAAATACCTAAAATGACAATAAAGAAATTGAACCAAGGTTTTCACATTTTTCTTCAAACTTGAGTTATAAAATGAGGCAATATGAAAACCAAGCAAAAGTACAACAAATATTTAGCACCCTCAGGCCATCCAAGATGTAGATGAGCTTTTTTTGATCACGAAACTATTGATTTGGAGAAATTTTAGCCTGTACACACCCCTTGTCAGCATGGAGTCATCTGACCCCAGGGAATGGGTGCCGTCAGAATGAGAGTTCAAACAGCTGATCAAAACATCACCATAATCCACGCCACATCGCCACGCAGTTAAACTCTTGCCTGAATGCGAAAAGCGCAGTTGTAAGAAACAAATCCATCATTAAGGCGTTTTAACTTTACAAAACCGTCACTGAGGCCACAATACACTCAAAATTCCATAATAAGTGACAAAGTCCAGCCCGTTTTTCCTCTACTCAAATCCTGACAGTTTGTTAGAGCGTTTTTTTTTACTGTTTCGCTTTGTAAAATGACAACCATCTCGATATGTGTCATCTGCTTCTCCGATTTCAGAAAACTGACTTTTGAACTGGATATAAAACAATATTATTGGATCGATGAACTGTGTTTAGCCTGGCTTTGAGTTTAAAATGTCTTAGATGGGGTTCGTTCTTAAAGCCATGCCGCTTCGCTTCACAATTTTTACATGAATGATGGCTGGAGTGGTGTGGAGTCATTGTGTTGTTTGATCAGCTGTTTGCGACTCTCATTCTTGCCGGCATCCCATTCACTGCAGGGATCCATGTGCAGCAGTGATGTAATGCTGTAATTTCTCCAATCTGTTCTGATGAAGAAACCACATCTTGGTGGCCTGTAGGGGGGATTAAAATTATTTCGCAAATTCATTTTTGGGTGAACTCTTCTGTAAACTGTTTGTGCCCCCAGACGTAAAATAAACATAGAAACAAAACAAAGATATCATTGGAGTTTATGTTTTATCATTAGTAATTATACTATTCGTTTCTACTTCAAAATGTTCATCGTTAATCAGTGGGTTTACTTGCCATTCTTTGTAATTGTGATTATTTTAAAGCAATTTTGGATGACATAATCACTTTCACAGACTTTTTGTCCATTGTTTATCCGTGCTGTGCTGGCCGGTTTATAAAACACCAACTATTTACAATGGAGGAAAAGTGACAATCAAGATCATTATCCAAATTCTCATATCATACCAGCTTTCCGTAGGGAATTTCAACACATTTAGCATTGCCAGTAAACAACCACATAGCGTAAAGGCTTAGCAAAAATAAAGTTGGATTTAGAGTGTTTTTTCAAATTATGTCACCAAACCTTAATCGGGGAGCGGTATTATTAAACGCATTTTCAGATTATTTTAATATCTATCAGTTCAATTTTTAAGCATCCAGGTGGGGGATAAGTAATGACACTGAGGACATCAGGCTTGGCCCACATGGGGGCCCGGAAGAAAACCCAAAACGCACAAAGGAACGAGTAAATCCACACCCCCTCGCACCTATAGCAGGGTACCAACGCAGCTTGACGGGCAAGTGGAGTGCAGAGATGAAAGGTCTATCTTCATCTGAGGTGATTTAATTTGGCATGCAAGAGACTTGCATAAATTACAAAATAGTCCTCGAAGCCCCTGTGATACGCGCGTAACGTTGACCACATCAGAGGTTTAATTGGAGCTGTGTAGCGGGTCAATGTGCCCAAGATGGATACTGAGGATAAACTGATTGTATCTTTCATTCCAATAATGTTTCATAAGTAGTCATTAGGGGTTTTTATACAGTATACCACAATATTCACAGGTCTGGGTTGTGGTAAGATTTTTTGAATATTAAAAAGGTCTTGTGCTCACTAAAGCTGCATTTATTGATGCACAAATGCAGTAAAACATTGTTTTACATTATTACACATCTAAAAATCATGGTTGCTATGTGATATTATTGTATAAAAATAATTATCTGCTGATGCCAACCAGCCAAATTATTCAGCATTTATCTCACTTCACAGTCTTCAGAAGTCACCCTGGTTCCCTCAAGAAACATTCTAATCATGCGAGGTTTTTTTATAATTGTAAACCATCATTCGATTCTAGTTAAGGAGCAGTTGTGCTGATTTAACATTTTGTGGAAACCATAATAGTTTTGAAAATCCCCTGATGAATAGGAACAATTTATTGAAAAGGATTATCTTTGGACCAAGAAAGTGACAGTGAAAGTGAAAAAAAGTTGAAAGTCAGTGAGTGACAGGGGCCACGTATGTCGACCCAGTATAGCAATCATGGTAGTGCTCTGTAGTCTTATCCCCCAGCATAGTGCAACACCACAGCAGTGAACAGACACAACACACATAATCAACAGTGAACACCACACCGGACAGTGGGCAGCCAGTATGATGCGTGCGGCCTGGGGGTAGTTGGGGGTCCGGTGTCATTGCTCAAGGGCACCCAGTCGGGTATTGAAGGTGTGGATTTGAGGAGCCTTTTTCTTTTTGTTGAGTCGGTTACATCGTTCAATTCCCCACTACAATCCCTTCGGACTGCAGACTTGAACTGCAACCGTGGGTTCGAGTCTGACTCCTAACCATTAGCCCAATGTAAAAATCACTTTACTGCAATTTTGATCATAGAATCTCTTGATTAAATAAAAGTTAAAACAAATTTCGAACTAGGTTCGGAACAAACTAAAGTTCTTGAGTACATAAACAGGTCATTAGCAGCTAGGTTTTCGAAGAACCTGTAAATAAAATTGTTTCTGAAGAAATAGAGATCATGAAGCTCTGTGAGAATCTTCAAAAGGTTCCCTATGCCAATTGTCAGTACAGAAGAACACTTTGTAGATTGTTTAATTTTTCAAAGTGTGCACTTAAATTTATTATTTGCATTAATTATGTGGCATTTTCGTTTTAGCTTCATTTAAGAGTGTTCGCCAACTCAAAATTGTGAATGTGTTCTTTTAAAATCGGTTGCGCGAGAACTAACCTATGGCTGCCCGCATTCTATCTTCAGAGGTTTGTTGATTATTGAGCGTTCCTACCCTGCGTTTGTTTGTGTGTTCGTTTGCAGCTCCCCTCATTGGCTAATTGCTCTCCTTCGCCAAGCTGGCACCCCCCGGTCAGACGCAAGTTTAGGGGTCTCTCGCTGATTGAAGCGATGAGAAAGTTGGTATGAATCTTCTTAACTCTCTGATATGATTACCAAGTTCTAACAAATGCTAAGTAACGGTAAGCAACAAAGAAGAGGAGAAATGTACCAGAGAGATGTGAGAGGCCCGCTCTTGTTGATAGGGTGAGCAGTGGGACTCGACGGGTATAGGGCTGCAGTTGGAATCCGCCAGTCCAACGATTTCAGTCTCTCTTGGACAGCAGCGTCACGCAAGAGCTCCACCTGTCTGGCCAACAGAGAGTCCAGTTGTACCTGAATGTGGAAAAAAATGTTCACAAAAAGTTTTCAAACAACTTAGAAACAGACGTTCAAACTAACAATTCAAACAAATCTATATTCAAAAGAATGGTTCAAACAAAGTTCAAATAACTTTGAAAGTAACTTTAAAACTTAAAACATTGTTTCCAAACATATTGCTGTTCAAGCAACTTTAAAAATACATTTTAAATATTGTTTAAAAAATTTAATTCAAACAAGTTTGAAAGAAACTTTAAAAGCTCTTTCAAACTAAGTTCAAACTATATTCTGATGAAAAAAGCTTTTTTAAACAACATTAAAACGAAGTTCAAATCATTTTGAAAGTAACTTTCAAACAAAACTTAAAACATTAAAATCACAGTCTAAGCAACTTTGAAACAAAAATTTAAACAAACATTGTTTAAAAAATACAAGTTTGAAATAAACTTTCAAAGTTCTTTGAAACAACATTTAAACAAAATTATTTTGGAAAAAAAACAAACATTTTCAAACATCCTTAAAACAAAGTTCAAATAACTTTGAAACCAATTTTCAAACAAGTTTGAAACAAACTTTCAAACGAAACTTGAAATTTGAACAGTCATTGTTTCCAAAAATAGTTTAAGCAACTTTGAAACAAACATTTGAAACAAACATTGTTTAAAGAGCATTAAATGTAGTTCAAATGAATTTACATAATATACATATGAAATTCTTAAAAAAAAAAAAAAAAAACATTTTCAAATGTAAAACAGTTCAAAAAAAAAAACGTTTTGAAACTACTTTCAAACAAGTTTGAAACGTTCAAACTACACAATTAAACATCAAACATTAAATGTTCCAAATATAGTTCAAACAACGCCGAAACAAACATTACATTGTTTAAAAACCATTAAAATGAAGTCCAAACAAGTTTGAAATAAAGGTTCAACAGTTTTTGAAGCAACATTAAAACAATATTCTTATGAAAAAAAAAAAGTTCAAACTATGTTGAAACTAACCTTCAGACAAACAAACATAAGTTTTGACTGTGATATCAACTTAATAGACTCAAAATACCTGTAGACTATGTCTGATCGTCTCCTCTCCTTTAGATTTGGCGATTGCGAGCTGTTCTCTCACGGTCTCCTGACGTGTATGAAGAACGTGAAGAGCCCCCTGTAGATCGTAGACACCATCCTAAGAGAAAGCGAGAAAAGGTGAAATGAGGGATGAACTCATGGACAACTTTCAATAAAATTAGCTGAGACAGAAGTGAGTGAGTTTTATATCTCCATGATAGCTTAATTTATGTGCATCTCTGGTGCAACCATGACATTTGCACAAATGGAAAAAGCTGTTAGTACGAACTGAGTCATCACATCTGTAGTCCACAGTGCCTGAGGAGGTAAGTCATGCTGCTGGCGAGATGAACCATCCAAATAATCATATTTTACACTTTTGTAGCATTTACTCTTCCTCCCCAAAACTCTACTTATAATGTCAGTCAAGGTTTTTCCACTAAAAATATTCATTATTTAGTAGATGACCATTTTCTGTCCTCTCTCTGAACCCAGAAACGCGCAATTACGCAAGCAAAGTGCAAATGCTTGGTAAACAGTTCTTAATGTATAGAAAATGTGTTGTATGAATACACACAGCTCAAATATAAGAGTTACAATAAAGCTGAAGTATTTTATTTTTACATTGAATTTTTTTTAAAAAACTTATTTATCCTCCTGACAAACAATTTGTGTGAAGATTGATCATAAAACCATTTTAAAAGCAAAGCTCACTGACCTCAAATATAAAGGATCCAGTAAAGCTAAATGAATATGGCATTTTATTTTTGAATTTAAATTTATTCGTAAAAAATATTCACTTTTTTGAGTTTTGGATGCTAAATCTCAAGAACACGTTTTTTGTGAACTATTCATAAACCCATTTTTAAAACCACAAAGCTCACTGACCTCAAATATAAAAGATCCAGTAAAGCTAAATGAATATGGCATTTTATTTTTGAATTTAAATTTAGTATTACACAAATACGCAAAAAATTGACAATTGACCAATTGTTCATAAAACTATTTTTAAAACCATAAAACACACCGACCTCAAAAGTACAGTATAGTAAAGCTTACATTTTTTTGCATTTAGCATTTTTTTCTTTATATTAGAATAATTTTAGCAATTTTTTTGAGTTCTTAAATGCACAAATATTATTTTATCCTTTTTTTATCGTGGTAAAAAAAACTTCTTCATCAACAATCTTTCTCTGCCATGGCAATGTTCCTGTTTGTTTCCAACTAGTATTTTTTTTGTTATTCTAACAGATCGGCCGTTGTCACCTTTGAACTAATTTACACTTCGTGTCGCCCCTTGACAACCTCCGCATTTTCCTCTGAGGTCATCCCGTATATGTGTGTGTGTGAGTGAGCTTGTGTGTCCACGTATGACGTTAGACTCAGACAGAGACAGCTACAGCCATGCGTGGGTAATTCAGTAAGCACCCACAGGATGATGTCAATTATGTGTTTCAGTTCACTGTGTACTTCTCCGCCTGTGCGGATGAATGATTGCACGTTTGTGTACTAACTAAGCATTTCTTCATCCAGAGAACCCCACAAAAACAACTTCCGTTAAAAACAAGCTTTTAAAAGCGAGCTAAAATTGATCACAGTTTTAATTTAACATCTTGAGAGCTTTGTTTGCAACGGTTTTGTTGAATTAAAGGCCCCACGGAGCTTCGAAAACAACGATATCATTTACTTTGAGATGTTTACCCAGAGGCGAAGACTGTCACTCATGGGAAAAGCTGTGTGAACGCGACATTTCGGAGTGAATAATGACAGTAATTACTCTCCTGAGATTATTAACAGAGAGAGTGCACACACAAACACAGCGCTAATTCAGACGCAGTGGGAAGGCAGCTGGCAATAAATATCATTACAAGAATGCAAAACTAATAAAGAAGTCCCGAGAAACCACCTGGAGCTCGAAATGATTGCAAAGCTGAGGCGTCTCATGCAAATAGAGCAATCTGTCACCGTGAGGTTTATGAATATGAGCTGAATCTACAGAACTTGTTTAAACTTACTTCAGATTTGATCCTCTTGGGAGATGGTTCATTTTCATCACCACAGTGGGACCTGAAATGAAGATGTATTTTGAGTTCTATACTTATTTTGAAACACCATAAACAGTCATTGTGGTAAAACTTTTCAATTAAATAACAAAAACTAGTGAAAGTACTAAAAAGATGGCATTTACTGTACAAACAGATGCTCCTTATATGACTAAATAGAGACCAAGAAAAGTGTCTAAAAACCAAAATCAATTCTTTGTAACAATTTCATGAATGTATGTCTGGTATTATGATGTTTGCAAATGCTAATGTACTCCATAAAAGTTAAGTTCTAACAGGATATTGAACAAAAAATCTTGATTGCAAGGTTTTATGTCCAAAAAAACGAACGCTCTTTAGAACAAGAAGTTCCCTCACCCAATATTCCCGGCCACTATTTATACAAAAGCAAGCTATTCCTCAATATGTCAACAGAGGAAAGTGTTAATAAACGATTTTAACAACTGTTTTTCTATAGAATCAAACATTGAGAAGAATTGTGTCTTACCTGCTGCCCCTGCGGGTGTATTTGTAGGTAACTTCGCGTGAAATCTGCCTGGCCAGTGAGAAAAGTTCATCTCTTCGGGTCAGCAGCGATAGATCTTTCATGCACAGCTGAGCGGATGCTTCATTGACCGTTAGCTACACGATAAATGAAACGACAATGAAAACATCAATTGTTTAGTACCATACACTCTTAAAAATAAAGGTTCCACAAGGGGTTTTCACAGCAATGCCAAAGAAGAACCATTTTTGTTTCCCCAAAGAAACGTTCAGTAAAAAGTTCTTTAAAGAACCATTTTTTACTGAAGTGGTTTGTGGAATGGAAAGGTTCCATGGATGCTAAAAGTTCTTCATGGAACCACAGATACCAATAGAACCTTTATTTTTAAAGGTCCCCTGAAATGCTTAGAAACATGCAGCGTTACTCTATGTGTTGACGTCATTTTAACTGAAACAGGAAGACGGGGTGGGACATATCAAGCAGCCCCGCCCCTTTTTAAAATAGCCAATAGCGTTTGTTTATATCACAGCTTGGGCTAGAGACATTCAGAGTTGTTGAGCTCCGTAAAGCCGCATTTGACAGGGTATGCCAGCCACAATCTCATCCATATTGCTATAAAATATAGCATTCTGTGTAGAATTCAAATAGCTCCGATACATTTTGTGGTCTGTGCCGACTTGTGCATGTGATCCGCTCCGTGCTATCTTGTCTCTGGACTGGAGCAGAGTGTGTGTGCGGTGGTTAGCATGATACAGTGCGAAACCAGACTTCTTTTTTCCTCATTGGAAAGCATATTTACACTGTTTGAATAATTCCCTGTCCCTTATAGTGCACTACGTGCCATTCACTGAACAGAAAATACTAATTCTGTGGACAAGTGACCGATTTCAGCCGCGGCTTCAGCATCTATTTTATAGTGTATGGGGTGGGCGCTTCGGATTCTAGAGAGTATTTGATTGGACAGAAAGTTTGATGAGAAGCTGAAGTACGATGTGACGTCAAACAAATCGTTTTGGAGGAAGTGACGAACTGAAAGCTTTGAATGCTTATCTTCTAAATGCAAATTTTGTCGCTGTTTTGGAGCACACTGCCTTATAGATAACCTTAAGACTAACATATTGATACTAACACCCAAAAAACTTTCATTTTGATTTCATGGGGACTTTAAGAATGTCAGGAACAACAATTTCTGTTAATCCACACAATCAGCAATATCGATATCTTATCATTCGAACCAACCAGAAGAATCAAACCAACCTCGTGCATCGTAAGCTGCCGGCCGTCCCGCCTCTTTGAATCGAACCGCCCATAGATGGCGCTGTATTTCCGAATCTCCGCCTCCTTCTGCGGATTGTCTTCGCTCATCTCGCAGATGTGGCCGATCATCTTGCTGAGCTTCTTATTGGCGCGGATGTGTTCTTTGACTTCCGTGAGGTCGATCTTGGACAACGTTTGGGCTAGTCGCTCTACGCACTCCATCACGCACTGGACAGCTGCAGAATCGAGAGCATCGAGAGTGTCGTGAGGTGAACACGGAGAACAGGCTCCAGATGGAGATAGGCTGTGCTCGCTCTCGCTTCCCCAGAAACGAGTCTCGCTAGCCCCTTGCAGCGGGGAGCACCCTGGCGTGCCGTCCCTGCTTAGCTCCAGTCTTCCAGGACTGGGGCTTGTGGGTAATAATGCCCTGGGCACCGCAAGCTGGTTCTGTTGCCCATTGCTGTGGGAACTTTCGGGTAGCTTGTACACTGGTATACTGCAAACAGGAAGAGACGTCAACGGTTGGTTGAAGATGGAAGGGTTGGTGACCCAATCCCGCAAAGCCTTCTGGAGTCTTCGAACGTGAAGGGGTTTGGTCGCCATTCCGACAAGGGCCATGATCTCGAGGAACTCTTCCTCACCAGCCTCACAGAGCTGCTTCACATCGTCGCCGCCCTGCTGGATGAAGGCTTCGTAGTAGCAGAGCAAATTTGCCTTCTGCAGGATCCGGTACAGTTGCAGCTCGCCCAAGGACCGTGGCAGCAGCACTGACATGGCTACACATGCAAACACAGAGGAAAACATAGCATTGCCATTCCCAGAAAATGTTTCAAGCATGAAGCAATGCTCGCCAATGTTATTTATTTCCCAGGACAGGTCTGCGAACTCACACTATGACTGTCACAATTAGTCTCCAGTTGCAATGTTATTTTACTATACACTCTTTCAAGAGTTCACACTTACATATAATAAATAGAGTAAAAGTTATGCATATTTGGCGTGCTGTCCGAGGGGGGCGCTCCGAGCTCGAATTTGGTCCAAACCCATAGTAACCTACCACCCCCCCCCCCCCCCCCCCCCCTCCCCGTGGGATAGGAATGTTAGAAGTGAGGAGATGGGGTGGTGGAGGGATGCTGGAAAACGGTCAAGGAACAGAGGTAAGTCTGCTGTGTATATATACCTCTTATCTTGTTAACTTATGTGCTCCTCTCGTGTTAATTAGCCTAATTATCTGAACGTGCTCCTCTCAAACTTTGTAAACAAAACATAATTAAGAATAAAGGTTCCAA
The DNA here is from genome assembly GCA_018155175.1 of Sinocyclocheilus anophthalmus. NCBI lineage: Eukaryota > Metazoa > Chordata > Actinopteri > Cypriniformes > Cyprinidae > Sinocyclocheilus > Sinocyclocheilus anophthalmus. The sequence goes on along the minus strand of JADLZN010000820.1, from coordinate 96,528 downwards.
ATAGGTGTTTTTGCAGCAATGTCATAGAAGAACCATTTTTTGGTTCCTCAAAGAACCTTTCAGCGAACAGTTCTTTAAACGACATTTTAGTAATCTAAAGATTCTTTTCCCACTACAAAGAACCTTTAGAAGAATGCAAAAGTTTCATGGATGTTAAAGGTTCTTCATGGAACCATCCGTGCCAATAAAGAACCTTTATTTTTTACGAGTGTACAATTCATTTGTAAAGCCGATGTGTGTGTGGTTTTTGCAATCTTCTCCGGTAAAGGAGAGCGACAAAACCACTTAAAAAAAATTAAAGGTTCTTTACTGGGATCAGTGTTTGATGAGAACCTTAACATCCATGGAAACTTTCCATTGCACTAAAGGTTCTTTATAGTGGAAAAAGTTCCTCAAATTATTACAATGTTCTTTACACCAAGAAAAATGTTTCTTTTAAAGACTGTTCACTGAAAGGTTCTTTGGGGGGAGCCTAAAATGGTCTCTATCATTGCTAGTCAAAAAAAGTGAGGAGCATTTATCCATCACTTACTGACCTGATGTGATTATATTATAAGCTACTCCATAACTGGAAAGGATTGCCAAAACATTTGGAGGGAACAATTATATGGCCTGCCCAGGCACAGTGTATAACAACCCATCAAAATGAACAAATAAATTGAATAAAAAATGTTGATATTCCTGGACTCATGCACAGAGTTTTTATCTGAAGGAAATAGGATTCAAACTTGAGTGCAGGGGTTACGTGGCAGTATAGTTGTCATTGTTAGGTGTACGCAATAAGAGGGCCAAACGAGAGCATGTGTGGCTAGTAGATAGGAATATAGCAGTGGATTCAACATACGTTAAGTTGGGGTGGCACTGGAATGAGATGAAGGGTGTTTATACACTAAGTACAGCCCTATGACAGACTGTATTACTGTAGAGATCTGATAAAACCTGCCGCAACAATATTGTGCATTACATGATATCTAGTACCGTGCGCGCGTGTTTAGCGACAACTCATCCTGTGTGTTCAGTCTGTCCATCTCTCATCATAATTTCTAATTCATCGATACATGCCATTCGAGCAGTTCCATACTTGTTTACATCCCAAGTAAATTGCAACTTCTCACAGTGCATTGCGAAACAGCGCAAATAGCGATACGACCAGTCGGAGCGGCGGAGCCGCAAAACACAGGCGCAGGTTTGAACCTAGGAGGTCTGGGGAGACATCGAAAAACCGATGACACGCATAGGTCCGAACGGAGTGACCGAGCGAGTGGGCAGGGGCGGAAAATCTTAAAAAAAAAGGAAATACAAACTAATATAATAAGTAAAAGGGGGGGGGCAGGATAACAGGTCAGATGCACGGCGACGCAGAGAGTGTCGACGAAGTTAAGACGGACATCACAGTCACTATATCTTGACAGGTCTCTGGTGCGCACCGGAAAAGTGGATAAAGACAATAGTGGGGGGGTGGTGGGAGAGCTAGCCTGCTCAAATAGGCACGGTTTGTCAAGCCGCTCCATATCACAGATAGCAACCGATCTATGTCCCTCAACTAGACAAGGATGTCAGCGGGGGGGGGGGGGACAGACACGTCTCTCATACATCTAGCAAGCATTATCACAGTAGGCTTAGTAATTATAGCAAACACAGCTGTGCATTACACTATTCTCCACAAAATCATGGACAGGTTCCTGCAAACTCACCTGAGAAGATCTCAAAACTATTGCCTCGCATGCACCTGGGAATCTCTTCGAGATCAATGCATGCAAATAACTCGGATATTGAGTCTATATACCCAATTAGCTCAGAACAACACGCTTTGACAATCTACCCTCCCCATCTGAATGGCTATGTATGAAATGTTTATGTCCACGTACCTCTCTTTCGCATCTGGTGCGCGCGAGTGCTCCCGGTGCTCGCCGCTGTCTCGAGACAGCGCTCCGCCTCTCGCGAAGGAGAGAAAGTGCGTTGAAGACTCATCTGTGCTGTCTCTCTCTCGCTGAGTGTCTCTCTCTCTTGTGCGGGGATATTCCGATGTAAGCTGCATTGCTCTCTCACTCCCACGCGCCGGCTTGACGCAAATCCTCGCGTGGGCGACGCTGCGCGCGTGGGACGGAATACCGAGAGAGAAAGAGAGAGAGAAGACCTAAACGGTCACACACGGCAAAATACACATTCACGATGACATATTGAGGAATATTAATCGGTAATACAGTGTGGTTTTTTTTCAGCATGAACCCACACCGCTTTCAGTACAGCATATGCGTGTATTTTTGTGGTGGCCATGTTCATACATGTAAATAAGAGAAACCCGGGAAAGTTGTCGAACTTTTTAGTACAGTAAATGTTCACCTTGGTAGTTGACTTTTGATAGTACATTTTGGTGTAAATAAATACTTCAAAATGTAAAAAATAAAACGGTTTTCGGTGAAATAGTTCCGCCAAAAATGAACATTTGCTGAAATTTTACTCACCCTCAGGCCATCCAAACGGTAGATGACGTTTGTTTGTTCATCACAAAAAATTTGGAGAAATGTAGCATTACATCACTTGCTCACCAATGAATCCTCTGCAGTGAATGGGTGCCGTCAGAATGAGAGTCCAAACAGCTGATAAAAACATCACATTAATCCACAAGGCTCCAGTCCACCAGTTAACATCTTGTGAAGAAAAAAGCTGCACGTTTGTAAGTAACAAATCCAACATTATGGCGTTTTAACTTTAAAGGGGTCATATGATGTTGCTAAAAAGAACATTATTTTGTGTATTTGGTGTAATGAAATGTGTTTATGCGGTTTAAGGTTAAAAAAACACATTATTTTCCACATACTGTACATTATTGTTTCTCCTCTATGCCCCGCCTTTTTGAAACGCGTCGATTTTATAACGCTCATCGGTCTGAAAAGCGAGGTGTGCTGTGATTGGCCAGCTATCCAGTGCGTTGTGATTGGCCGAATACCTCAAGCGTGTGACGGAAATGTTACGCCCCTACCATACTGTGATGCCTTGTCCCGGCCGGAGCGACTAGACAAAACCATTAAAACCCATTATAAACGAGGCATTTGTTGCATCCAGTGGGGACATAATTACGGATTATAATGACTTATACTGTCTTTTTTACGCGTTGCATCGCACCGCGTATTCATAAAACCATGTCTGCATTTGTGATGACAAACAATAAGCGCTACTCTACATTGCTCAAAACTCGCGTTTGAGTCGTCAGTGGCAAATCCTTTAAATATAAAAACGTACTTACAGTCTGTGAGTCAGAACAGCCGGCATTGTAGTCTACTCTACCAGGATCAGTAAACAGTCCTCCATAAAATGTGCTGCACACATCTGGATATTTGGGTTAAACTGTTCCGTAACAGTGTTGTAAATACAACTTAACCACTGATTTCTAGTCTGTGTCCCTCCTTTGGAAGGCCAAACAAAGTAGTTTTTGCTTTCACAATGAAACACATCATATACGGCGGGCTAGAGTGAACGGCGGCGGGGGGCTTGAGAATGGTGCGGCCGGCGGGCTTGCGACAACCACATGTGACGACCCCGGGCTGGACTCTGCTTCGTCCACGGTGAAAGCCGATCCGGCGATCCACAGCGCGAATTTGATTTATTTCCTCAGCGACCAGCACTGATCAGCTCTAAGCATGACGAAACGGATATCGTCCTCTTTTGGAAGACCAAACAAAGTAGTTTCACTTTCACAATGAAACACAGCGTCTTCACGACATGGCGGCGACGGCAACAATACTAAGCGAGAATAAAAGTTACGCCTTCTTCTTTCTTTGCGTGAACATTTGGCGGCATTATGCAAATATTCCCACATCGTAACGTAGATACAGAACAATTGAAAGTATTTTTTGAACTGTTTTGACTTGTAAATGGTGCTTGATCTGTGCATATTTCTCTCCTGATTCAGATGAGCCTTTTTCATTCTGACGGCACCCATTCACTTCAGAGGATCCATTGGTGAGCGAGTGATTTAATGCTAAATTTCTCCAAATATGTTCATATGAACGAACAAACTCATCTAAATCTTGGATGACCTGGGAGTGAGTAAATTTTCAGCAAATTTGCATTTTTAGATAAACCATTTCGGTAACAGTTTACATTAAGATTCACTAGTTAACTACTTTAGTTTCCTAACTAAGCATGGACAATACTTCTACAGCATTTATTAGTTTTAGTTCATGTTAATTTCAACATTTACTAATTCCTTATTAAAATCAAAAGTTGTGCTTGTTAACATTAGTTAATACACCGTGAATTAACATGAACTAACAATGAACGACAGTATAGTAAATAAATACACAGTATAATAAATGTATTGTTCATGTTAGTTAATACATTAACTAACATTAACTAATGGAACCTTATTGTAAAGTGTTACCACTATTTCTTTTAATTTTACCACTTAAATTCTTAAGCAGCACCAACACAAAATATTTTAATCACTGTATGTTAAAAATGCTACCAGTTTAATGACACTATGTCATGTAATGTGTGACTTTTTCATTTTTGTTTTCGGAAATGCATACTGTAAAGTCAAAACAAGCAAGACTTCTTGCAACTTACAATGCAGACTGCGTTTATGCATTGTGTGACAGTTTCTCTCGTCCCCAGACTGTAAACCCCACAGGAAATTCACTCATGCTCTCTTGAGTGCAAAATCCCCCCTGAAACCCACTTAAGTATACTGCTATACAAATGTACATTCAAAATGGTCAGAAATGTTTTCCCTTCATGCATCTCAGTAAAAATACAGCTTTAAATAAACACCTAAACCAACACCACAGCAGAATCTACCTATAAAACTTAAATAATGCTTTGTTTCCCCCCTCACACTAGCGTGAAAAATGCACAAGCTGCATATTAAAATGAAACATAATCATGTATCTAAAAGGCTGGATCTTTAGATAGAGGGACGCCTCAGCAGCCTCCCATTTGCCTGAGCATCTTGAGCTATTTTGGGAAGGAGGATGGGCACAGCAAACAGCCCCTGGGAGGAAGTGTGTGGTGGTTGCTGTCATCCCCCACTTTTTCGTGTTGGTCTATTCCTCAAAACACAAGCTTTTCCAAGACATTTTCCATCTTATGTTACAAAAGTGACAAGCGACAGCACCTTGCCTGCAATCACGGATCCTTTTACTGGGGTTTCAAAGTGTATGTGCTCTCAAGGGAATGTGATGATTTTCTGTGTTTTGCTACCACAGTATCTGTCTTGAGGTCTATCGTGCTCTTGTAAACAATGCATATATTATATTGTATATTCATTCATATAGATAACATTTGTGGAATGTTTTGCTTGAAACATTTTTAAAATGTTGCAAAGGATCCACTATAACAAAAAAAAGAACATATACACATATCTACACCCCACCACACACAAGTTATATATATATATCTATACTATATAACTGATTTGTAGAAATGTTTACATAATGTAAAGTGAACAATTAGATGGAACATTTTAAAAATGTTGCAAAAAAACATACAAAATGGTAGACAGTTTCTTGAACATTGCGAAAAAAAAAGGCATTTGAAAATGTATTACAAAAAGGGACGACAATCTTTACGTAGGCCTACAATATAAGGTAACCTATAGCCTTTAGATAAATGTTTTAAAAGTTGCAAAGGCGGCATACACAAACAACGTTCTTAAATTGTGAAAAAAGGGCATTTGAAAAATTCTTGTTTTATTACAGAAATTAAGAGCTGTACATATCTTAATAATGCAACGGGTACATTGAGAGAAACATTGAAAAAACGTGCTAACAAGCGCATTTGACAAGCGTTTTTGTCTATGTTGTATACCAAAATACACCAACAAACAAATGTCATTGTACATGCCAAAAAATGCAGTAACCAGCATTACTGAAAAGGCCATTTCAACCATGGACAAAATACATGGTATTTGTCATCTTCCATGGGGCACAAATGCTGCCCAAAATATAACTGTCACATAATGCCGATCATGTCTTTAATACACGGACCATGTATAACACCACACACACACACACACACTTGTATATTCACATGGTCTTGTATTAAACATTGTGTGCATGTATATGTACATGTATTTGTTGGCAGAGCAAATTAAAGGAACAAATACATATATATACAGTGGGGAAAAAAGTATTTAGTCAGCCACCAATTGTGCAAGTTTCCCACTTAAAAAGATGAGAGAGGCCCGTAATTTTCATCATAGGTATACCTCAACTAGGAGAGACAAAATGACGAAAAAAAATCCAGAAAATCACCGTAGGTTAAAGAATTTTATGTGCAACATTATGGTGAAAATCAGTATTGGGCAATAACAAAATTTATTCTATACTTGGTTATTACCCTTTGTGGGCAATGACAGAGGGTTTCAAACGTTCTCTGTAAGTCTTCAAAGGTTTTACACAGGTTGCTGGTATTTTGGACCATTCCGCATATGGAGATCTTCTAGAGCAGTAATGTTTTGGGGCTGTTGTGGGCAACACGGATTTTCAACTCCCTCCAAGATTTTCTATGGGGTTGAGATCTGAATACTGGCTAGGCCACTCCAGGACCTTGAAAAGCTTCTTACGAAGCCACTCCTTCGTTGCCCGGTGTGTTTGGGATCATTGTCATGCTGAAAGACCCAGCCCCGTTTCATCTTCAATGCCCTTGCTGAAGGAAGGAGGATTTCACTCAAATCGCACGATACATGGCCCCATTCATTCTTTCGTTTTACACGGATCAGTCGTCCTGGTCCTTTGCAGAAAAACTGCCCCAAAGCATGATGCTTCCACCCCCATGCTTCACAGTAGGTAATGTGTTCTTTGGATGCAACTCAGCATTATTTCTCCTCCAAAAACGACAAGTTGAGTTTTTACCAAAAAAAGTTATATTTTGGTTTCATCTGACAATATGACATTCATACCCAGTCCTCTTCTGGATCATCCAAATGCTCTCTAGCAAATTTCAGACGGGTCTGGACATGTTCTGGCTTAAGCAGGGGGACACGTCTGTCACTGCAGGATTTGAGTACCTGGCGGCGCAGTGTTTTACTGATGGTAGCCTTTGTTATTTTGGTCCCAGCCCTCTGCAGGTCATTCACTAGGTCCCCCGTGTGGTTCTGGTATTTTTGCTCACAGTTCTTGTGATCAATTTTGACCCCACGGGGTGAGATCTTACATGGAGCCCCAGATCGAGGGAGATTAACAGTGGTCTTGTATGTCTTCCATTTTCTTATAATTGCTCCCACAGTTGATTTCTTCACACCTAGCTGCTTACCTATTGCAGATTCAGTTTTCCCAGCCTGGTGCAGGCCTACAATTTTTTTTTTCTGGTGTCCTTTGACAGCTCTTTGGTATTGGCCATGGTGGAGTTTGGAGTGTGAATGTTTGAGGTTGTGGACAGATGTCTTTTACACTGATAACAAGTTCAAACAGATGCCAATAATACAGGTAACCAGTGGAGGACAGAAGAGCCTCTTAAAGAATAAGTTACAGGTCTGTGAGAGCCAGAAATCTTGTTGTTTGTAGGTGACCAAATACTTATTTTACCGAGGAATTGACCAATTCATTCTTTAAAAATCCTACAATGTGTTTTCTGGATTTTTTTTCTCATTTTTCTCTCATAGTTGAGGTATACCAATGATGAAAATTACAGGCCTCTCTCATCTTTTAAAGTGGGAGAACTTGCACAATGGTTGGCGACTAAATACTTTTTTGGCCCCACTGCTATATTATCTTATATGTGTGTGTATATATCTACCTCTCTATATACTATAGTATGTGTATATATGTGTGTGTGTGTATAATATATATATACTGTGTGTGACATATATATATAGCTATATATGTATGGTGTTGTGTGTGTGTGTTGTGTGTATATAGATAGATATTTTATTATATATATTATGGTGTGGGTGGGGTGTGGTATTATTATATATATTCTACACACACCACACCACATACCCATTACTTTGTCTATCTGGAAATAGATGACCTCTAAAATAAATCTGCAAAACATAAGGAAAAAGAGAGGGAGCGAGAAAGAAAAAGGGGGGTGGCGATGAAAAACAAAACAAAACAAAAACTAAGATTCCTTTCATTTGCTCTGCCTATGCAAGTCAAGTGTGTCTTCCTACTCAAACACACCCACACACTTGGCCGCCCACGCATATATGCACATACACATATACATAGGAACTCTGTGACGCGCAAACACATCCTGGTTTGAGTGTGTGTGTGTCTGTGTGTATGGGGCCCCCTGCTCAGAGTGGGTGTTGTCATTTGCAGGGTAGGGCTGTGAAGGTACGTGTGGGTTTGCGGTTTTTATGGTAAGTGACAAGTTATCCAGCGAAGACTCTTTTTCCTTCTTTGGCATGCAACTTCACGCTCACATTCAGATGTAATTAACTGACTCTAGTTTTAATATGCAGAAGACAGTTTGTCTAAATGCTTTGGTGCACTGTCTGAGAGGATCCCCCCCCCTTGCCCCGCACCCGTCTCTGCTCGGACAGGATTGGTCCATGGCTGTGCTAAGAAATATTTCACCGGTCATAGTCGCTTCAGCGCTGGTAGGCGAGTACGCTGAGCTGCAATAGGAATATCTAGATGCACCTACTGGCATTTGACATATCTGCCTATTGTAATCAACATCACATGTATATTTGTGTGTATGTACATAACCATCAGTCTCCAAAAACTCCAAAAAGTTGGGACACTGTACAAATTGTGAGTTAAAAAAGGAATGAAATAATTTACAAATCTCATAAACATATATTTTATTCACAATAGAATATAGAAAACATATCAAATGTAAAAAGTGAGACATTTTGAAATGTCATGCCAAATATTGGATCATTTTGGATTTCATGAGAGCTACAAAAAAGTTGGGACGGGTAGCAATAAGAGGCCAGAAAAGTTAAATGTACATATAAGGAACAGCTGGTGGACCAATTTGCAACTTATTAGGTCAATTGGGAACATGATTGGGTATAAAAAGAGCCTATTCAGAGTGGCAGTGTCTCTCAGAAGTCAAGATGGGCAGAGGATCACCAATTCCCCAATGCTGCGGCGAAAAATAGTGGAAAGGAGTTTCTCAGAGAAAAATTGAAAAGAGTTTGAAGTTATCATCATCAACAGTGCATAATATCATCCAAAGATTAAGAGAATCTGGAACAATCTCTTTGCGTAAGGGTCAAGGCCGGAAAACCAAACTGGATGCCCGTGATCTTCGGGCCCATAGACGGCACTGCATCACATACAGGAATGCTACTGTAATGGAAATCACAACATGGCTCAGGAATACTTCCAGAAAACATAGTCGTGAACACAATCCACCGTGCCATTCGCCGTGGCCGGCTAAAACTCTATAGGTCAAAAAAAGAGCCATATCTAAGCATGATCCAGAAGCGCAGGAGTTTTCTCTGGACCAAGGATCATTTAAAATGGACTGTGGCAAAGTGGAAACTGTTCTGTGGTCAGACGAATCAAAATTTGAAGTTCTTTTTGGAAAACTGGGACGCCATGTTCAGGGAAGACCTTGCATTTTCCAACATGACAATGCCAGACCACATACTGCATCAATTACAACATCATGGCTGCGTAGAAGAAGGATCGGGTACTGAAATGGCCAGCCTGCAGTCTAGATCTTTCACCCATAGAAAATATTTGGTGCATCATAAAGAGGAAGATGCGACCAAAGAAGACCTAAGACAGTTGAGCAAATAGAAGCCTGTATTAGACAAGAATGGGAAAACATTCCTATTCCTAAACTTGAGCAACTTGTCTCCTCAGTCACCAGATGTTTGCAGACTGTTATAAAAAGAGGAGGGGATGCCACACCGTGGTAAACATGGCCTTGTCCCAACTATTTTGAGATGTGTTGATGCCATGAAAAACTTTTTTTCCCTTAAAATTATACATTTTCTCCGTTTAAACATTTGATATGTCATCAATGTTGTATTCTGAATAAAATATTGAAAATTTAAACTTCCACATCATTGCATTCTGTTATTATTCACAATTTGTACAGTGTCACACGTTTTGGAAATCGGGTTTTTTGGTATATCTTAATAATCTATAACAATTAAGACATATTTACAAATCTGATATAATTATCAATTATATGTATATATATAAAATATTTACATATTGCAATGTATGTTTAGTAAATAATAATAACAGTAAATAAGTATGTCAATAAAATGTAAGTTATTTTAGTAATAGTTACATAACCGGGGTTCACAATTTGTACATATTTAAAATACATGAAATAAACATTCATACCTTTACCTAAAATGATTTTTTTTACATTTAGCAAGAAATAATAATAATAAATCCAATTGTATACTGTACAGCATGCTTCTTAGAAACATTGCCAAGTTGTGAAATATGTTACCTGTTTCTGATGCAAAAAAAAAAGCTAGTTCATGTATTCATGTCCTCTAGACTGGATTATTGTAATGCACTGCTAGCTGGTTGTGCTGTATCTTCAGTAAACAAGCTACAGGTAGTTCAAAATACAGTGGCTAGTTTCCTTACCAGGTCAAGAAAATATGATCATATTACCCCAATTTTACGCTCTCTGCACTGGCTACCTGTTAAGTTACGTATCAGTTACAAAATATTATTACTTGCCTTAATGGGTTAGCTCCTGCATACCCAACTAGTCTTCTAACACGCTACAATCCATCACGCTCCCTAAGGTTCGCAAAACTCTGGACTTTTGGTAGTAACTATGATAGCAAAGTCCACTAAAGGAGGTAAAACTTTTTTGCATTTGGCTCCCAAACTCTGGAATGCTTCTGATAACATTCGGGGTTCAGACCACTTGCCGGTTTAATCTAGCTTAAGACCTAGCTTTGGACCAAGCATTAAATAATGCATCTCATAATCTTTTACTTCAGTTATATCTGATCAAATGCATATTTTTATTCTTTAGTTTGGGTTAAACAAACCAATTTTGCTTGGTTGGAACAGCAGCTCGCCAATGTGTCATTGGTTTTCTCTGTGCCACGGGATGACAAGCTACAATACATATGTAGACACTTAATTGCTGTCAAGTTGTTTTGCAACGAGTTTGTATCGTGGAAAAGCTTATACAAATCAACTTTGAATTGAAATTACAATTATATATGGAATTCAACATTTTTAAATATATTGTGTGTGCTACCATACACGCAATATGATTTAGACTAAATGAAGTGTTTAATATAGTCAATAATTTAAAATGAATTTATTAATACACATGAAATAAAATCTTTTGCAGAAAATCTGCCTAGTGTACTATTTTGTTAGGTATATGAAGTTGGGTATTTCAAAGTATCTGGCCACACTGTCTAAACTCTAACCATTATTATGATATTGTCTTGAAATAGCTTTACACTTCCAACACTTATACAAGTGTAGGTTGACATTTAGTGTTGCAGTCTATTGGACATTCCCTGTCATGACGTCAACACAAAGTCAACAGTGACAGGTAGCATATTCAACTAAAACTTAGCATACCAGGACCAGGTGAACTATGTAGCTATGAAGCAATCTATTTGACAGTTTTGACCTGCTGGCCTTTGTAAGAACGGAGAATGGTCCGATAGAAAATAAACCATAACACATACAGCAGTTGTTTTTTGGTACCGTATGTCAGATTAATGACGATGTCAGTGTCTTCGCCAGTGCGTGGATCCTGTATAGCGTGGATTGTATTTGGAGGATTAGGTGGGTGCCATTGGAATGTTTTAAAGATTGTGATGCCACAAAATAACCCAAAAGTGTGAATGAGTACTGGCTGGGCTTTAACTACACGCTTATGTGACAGCAAGTTACATGGCAGACACACTTATGGTAACACACACTCTCAGGCAGAGACACTATTGCATGGTTTTTTAGCCCCTAGTCGGGATCATGCCAGAACACCGTTCATTGACCTGCATGTGCCCAATCACAAGCCAATAGGGGGAGTGTGTGGGTGAGAGGACAGACGGAGAGAGACAAGATCATGATATCCTGTGAACGTCAACGGACACAATAATGCCCACCTATTATATATCGCCCATCGCTCACACTGTGTGTTATGGTTTGGTCAAATCACTAAACGTGAGTATTAAACTAATCATCCTCTTCAGTGAGTGTGATTTTCACCTGGCAGACAAAAAGAGGCAAAATCCATAGATTTATGAAGGAGTGACCCAAGCATGTCTCTCAAAAAGAGCCAGAAATATCCAAAAGACTCGGGCAGTTCTTAATCCCTAGCAAAACCTAGCAGCTGAATAGCAAGCCGTAAAAAAACACTACAAAACACCTTAGCAATGCATAGCCCCGTGCTAAAAAACTAGCAAAACGAGCCCTCAGTGTTGCGCAATGTTGAAAGTGAAGCAACATTTCGATGCCATCTGGTGGTGGCTGCAGTATAGCCATGAACCCACCCTCCCATGTAAACGACCTGGACGGGAGCAAACAAAAAAAAAAACATCTAATAACACTTTTAAAAAAAAATCCCAAAGACGGTTTCCATCATTTTATGGTAGATCTTAGCATGCTGATGTATGTGAAGGGTTTATTTTTTAATAACTTAAGCTGATTTAGTTATTTGCTGCATAAACTGGGTGTGGCATCCTGCTTTTGATAAGTGCTCCACTAAACAATAACTACCGGTACATGTGCAGACTCGGGCTCCAAATGAAGTCTATGGCCCTGTCCTAAATTGCACCCTAAACCCTTGCGGTTGTCCTCTGAGGCCACACTTTCATCAAGTAATGCCGCTTTGACTGTTGGGTAGAAGACTGCAGCGGAGCTCGCCTCAGTGTGCATCGAGTGTGCATAGCGCGCCCAAGGGGGCGCTCACGGCACCTTCTGAAGCTAAAATATCGAACAAGGTATTGTGGGGCCATTGTAAGTTCCGCAAGGCACAAGCAGTGTTCCATTGGGGACAGGGGCTATTTTTGCAAGATGACAGCGGACTTCTGGTAGTTTGGCTTCACTTTTCTATAGTGGAAGGAAGTGTAGACGTGTCGTCCATATTTATTTTATTTTATTTTTTACAGCCTATGGTAGCAAAAGCATAGCAACGTGCTAAAAGCAAGTAGAACACTGTAACAAAGTTTGTAGTTACGGGAGGAACATTTAAACAAAACTTGAATGCTCAAATAAAACAAAAGTAAAGTAAAGCGACAGCCCTTTATGGAAGAATGCCACATAAAACAATATAAAATGTCCCAGGCCTGGTCCTCTCTCGTCTCGCACTGTTGTCACTCCTTCTTTTATCCTTCCGGAGCTCCTCCGTGGGACTTGAGACCGGTGAGTGGCGCAGGTGTCGCTCATTATCATTTACTCCACCGTCCTCGCTCTGCACCCATGGCTCTCGGCCCCGCCCCACTCGTCACAAACACCTTAACAACTGTATACCAACATACTGAAAACCACTCAGAACAACTTAGCAACTGCCTAATAACTTAGCAACTGCATAGCAACATACTAAATGCACTTAGAACACAACAAAACACTTTTAAAAGTTTTACATATTTTGATTACCAGAAAATGATCAGTACCATAATGCTACTTTAAAACGTAAAATTTTTCTCGCACACACAATTATACAGCCAAAATAAAACATTTTGGAAATAATCTGCAAATACCTCCCTGATATGTTTTCTTTAAGTAGCTGCCAAAATGATGTGTCAAGGGATGTTATCACATCATAACATTTTTTTCAGCGTTCTGAAGAAGCATATTTATTATCTTAAAAATAAGATTTATGTAGTAAGTACATAGGACAAAAATGACGGCACAACCTTTCCATTGACTGCATAGCAACATGGAAAGAAAATCACTCGGAACACCTTAGCAACTACACTGCAACAACCCATAATACTCACAATGTCACATCTTGGTTGCAGGTACATAGCAATACAGTATTTTAAAAACATTTCTGAATCATATTATATATATAGCAAAACCATAAAACTAAAACAACACTTTGCATATATGAAAATACCTGTCTGGTAAGTTTTCTGCAACGTTCTTCAAATTGTTGGAATAACTATGAAAACAGCACAAGATCAAACTGCAATGTTAGTGGCACATAAAAAAAATAAAAATAACAGCATACATTTCAATGAAACTTTTCACAAAGTTTCAGGATGTGCTAATAAATGTGACGTTTTTTCAGTATTCTGAAAAAAACAAGCAAATATATTGTTAAATAATAACATCTGCCATATTTTTTTTAATTTATTTTCAGGAAATGTAGATGTCTAAATTCACCATTTTGTCACCTCTAAAGCCCCCTTAAGACTAACGAAGTGAATTAATCACTTGAAAACCATCAGGAACCTCTACCTGCTACAGTTTTGACATTTCAAAGGCTTTATCTCGACATGAAAGCTTCCGCATGCGACATTTCTTCACAAAGAACCGAGAAAAGGAACAATGGAAATTCTGAGATCTGACAAACAAAAGACTCATTAGACAAGAGCAACATAATTAAAGATAATAAACTCAATCGCCCCTTTGAAATGCAGTAAACACATCAGGCGTGGTGATTATCATTTGGAGGCTTTGATGTTTGGCCCTTCAGCTCTGAGAAATGAGGCCCATGAGAAAACGGCTCCGCCCACAACTCCGCCCACCACACTGGAGGAAATCCTGAATCAATTAATCAGGCCGAGAAAATAAGCCATAAATTTAACGTGATTCAACACAGTAACTCAAAATGAACTGAAACCCTGGCAAGCAAACCTTTTCCTGAATTTGGTCTAACCTGAACATCAACCTCAACCCAAAATGGCAGCAAAACATAAAAACTCAGGGTTTCATCTCAACGACCAGTTTGACTAAGGCGAGTCTCCAACTCAATAATGATTCGAACAATATCCGCAGTCCAATCCTCAGTAGATCCATTCGCCTTTCACACCACTGAGCGTGACTCACTTTTCTTGTATTCCAGTGCGCATAATAAATTCATAATTTCTGTTTATATGACATCTTCTGTGACCTCCACCTATTCAGTGCATTTCACTGTAATTGTATCATGTTTACACAGCCTTCAGTTGATTTACTTGCATATCACTTTGAGGAGGTCAGAGGTCAGGATGGCCATTCAGCAAGCCCTCATGAAGACACGTTTGCCTACTTTTTAAACCCATCCAAATGACTTCCCTAGTTTCCCCAATAATCCCTTCCCTCTGGCTGGATCTTCGCTTTCAGAATTTCAGAATAGGCGTTGACTGCCCACACTCAGCTGCCGTGTGGGAACAGTGTTTAAGGGCCGCTGAAATTTTCACACAGAATGCCACAGTATTCTCTGGATCAGCACAATCTCAGCTGGGATTAGAAACATGCAGATATTTCCCAGTTTGAACACTGCATGTCATTTTCTACCATACGTTTTACTTGAGTTATATGAAAGTTTATCTTTAATATGTTTAAATGTTTTCTGATCTACAAAACTGCATAAGAAAAATTGTCACCACAAGTATTTAATTTTAGTGAAATGTTTGCAAACTTTGTCACAAATTTACCACAAAAGGGTTTACACTGTGGTCCAAACTACCTTAAAACAGCACTACTTCATATCAAATCCAACAACAACAAAAAAAATAATAAAAATGTGCTATTACCATGGGAAATGTTTAAAGAACATGGTAATACCATGGTGTATTGCTTGTTACTGCAGAAATAAATAAATTATATTTACTTTCATTATTCAGAAAAAGAAACCAACAAGAGAACCAAAGGCTAAAGGTTAAATACTAAAGGACTAATGTCTATGTTTGACACATTGATTTCATGCCCCCCCAAAAAAAAAAAATGCTGAACCAAAAAAAACAACCAAAATATTTGCATTAATATAAAACCTAAAAGCAAAAAAAAAAAAAAAAAAAAAACGTAAACAATACACCCCCCCCACAAAAAAAACAACAACAACCAAACAAACTAAATGAAACCAAACAAACATAACTATCACTGCTGCTTCGGATTAGAATACAAGTATTTTGTCACATATTTCTACGTTTTTTTTGTCTCATCCAAACATTGTGATATCATAAATTGCATTGAAGTGATTTCCGACACTTGGCAAAACATTGTTGCAGGGCATATTGCGTTAGTGACAGCTAATCCCACCAGAGATGAAATGTGTGCTGTGAGTGGGTGTGTGCTGCAAATAAGGTGTTTGATTCCACAGAAAGAAATTAATTCTGGGAATAAAAAGAAACTAATTCTTGTACCTGCTAAAATGTTTGCTCAATGTGTAAATCAAGTCTGTCTGATTATTACCAAGAACACAGCAAGAAAGAATTATGGCCTGGTTTCCATGGGAACAGGAGATGACTGCCCTCCAGTGCTGGCTAATCATCGACTAGGTCAAGCAGACCAGATGATGATCTATTGCTGGTGTCTTTAATGATGAGAAAGGTGCTCGGTGACACACGCAAAAATAAAAACACAAGAAAATCCCCTTGCAAAAATCTCCTTTACACCTACATCTCAAGTCAGAGGTGAAAGTGTGAAAAAGAATGTCCCTGTTATTCCCAACAACGCAATGACGTCGACGTTAGTAAGTGTAATTAATAAGGTTTTTCCTTTTTAAATTCACTTATAGTGTTTCACAAGGAAGATATTCTCAATTATTATAGGACTCAAAGCTTAATTGTAAATGGGCAAAATGTCCATGCGCTGCTGCCCTCTACAGGTCGAAGAAAGTACAAACAGGCACGTGTTACAGTTTAAAATCTGCCAGGCTTTATTTATAGGATTTGCAAAACACCTGGAAATAAGTTAAAAATCATACAAAGGCCACGTATACAGTAAAGTACTTTCCCCTCTTCCTTGTATTTTCTCACATAGTTCATAAAAACTCTTCACAAAGAAAACAAAATCACTGCGTGAAGAAAATACCCACGGGTTACCGGATCAGTTTGTGCCATCAGCTGTTTGGATGTAATACGGGCTGTGTGTCCTGTGTTGGGAATTCCAGCTGTGTGGCGGCCCCTGGGGCCCCGGGGTCCTCCTGGGACTGGAGCCCGCTGGGAGTGCTTTTTTGCCGTGCAGCATCGCCAAAGATGGGAGGTGATTGGTCTTCTTCTTGAGAGTTTGAGGGGACCTCATCTGTGCCCTAGTTAGAAAAATAGTCAGTTTAATTAAGCTACTTCCACAATTTTTCACCAAAACTATTTTGGTGAAATTATTTGGCACAAAAAGCATGCAGAATATTTTATAAACAAAAATGCATCTTAATTTTTTTTTTTAAATTGGAGCACACGTTTACTACCATTCAAAAGTGTGAGGTTAGTAAGATTTTTTGTTTTTGAAAGAAGTCTCTTATGCTCACCAAGACTGCATATTTTTGATAACAACTAAAACTTAAAAACACTAAAAAAACAGGAGCACACACAAAAAAAAAAAAAAAAAAAAAAAACAAAAAAAAAATTATATTAATTATATTACATATTATACCACACACAGATTACACACAAAAGTCTCTGGCAAAAAATGTATAAAGCTTGCTCAGTGCACATGTAAACTACATGAAATAATTTTTACACCAGCTATTTACACAAACTGACAAAACTTTTGTTATCGGACAAAACATTTAGTTACCTGAATTAATCAGCATCTGAACAATGACGAATCAACCAACTCTTTAAATAAAATAGTCATTATAATATTTTGTACTCTATGTGCCAAACTCTGTTAAATGAGGGTGGAAATTATTTGAATACTCTGTATATTTGTGGGGGTTTCAGATATTCGGTTTTTCATTTTTAACTAAATCGACGTGTTCTCACCTTTCTGCCACAGAATGCATGAAAAAGAGCGAGAAAACACACAACAACATAGTACTATTTTGAAAACATTTAGATACATATTCATATTATTAATCACCATCGTCCTCTTATTTTCTTCTGCGTTACCTGAAGGGGCTGGACCTCAGCATGGGTCTTTGCTATGACGACCATCTCTCTGATTTGGTAGAACAGGAGAGCGACTGTAACCCACGGAGACCCGGAGGGAACCCAAGCGGGCTTGTTCAGATCCTCCTGCTCTTCCTGGTGCTGCGTTTTCCGAGCCGGAAGTTTGGGTTCGGGCCGAGCGGGTGCCGCCACATCTGTTGTGTTCTGAACCAGGTCAATGGTCGCTATGGGAACAGGACTGGAAGGGATAGGAATGTTCTCTGCTAGCATCTTGTCCTCTGTGGGGTAAAAAATTAAACATTATGTTGAAGGAGACTTGTTCCACATTTTATTCTAGTGTGAATGAAAATACTTAAAACTACATTTAAGCTTAAATAACTATCCATTATTTGGCTAAAACGGTTTATTGACTTCAAAACTAACATTAAAACTTAAAGCAAGAACGAATCAGAAAATCATTTGAACAAACCTTCCAAATGAACTGCTGCATTAAATTAATTGGACTACCTGGAGACATCATTTTAGTTTGTTTGCACACATTTCACAATACAATGTCACATAAAAAAATTCTTTGTCACTATTTGGAAAAGGCACTTTTCTACGGCAGGTTTTGCTACCATTTTGAAAAAAATAATTACACTACTGAAAACGTGATTATATTTTATTATATTTACACTATTATATACTTAATCATTTATATTCAATAACACAAAGTACAAAAAAGGCAAAAAACAACATGAAAAACTAACTAATTGAACAATAAACCCCCCCAAAGGGGCAAAAACTAACAGATAACAAAACAATAAAAACTGAATTGAACAAAAACCCAACATAAAACAAAAGCAAACAGAACTGAAAAGAAAAGACAAAAAAGCAAAATGAACCCCAAACCAACTCCGAAAAAAGAAACAAAAACAAAAAAACAACAATAAAAAAATGTTTCAGCTCTTATTTTAAAAGAATAAGCAATGTTCACGATTTTGTTGCTCACCTTTTTGCTCATTCTGGCCAGTAATGCACATAATTAATGAAAAGATGAGCAAAATAACAAGTGAGGTCATTCCAATTCCCCTGAATGTTTCGGCAGCACCTGAAAAATAAGACAACCTCTTGGTTAAACACACACACCGGCATTCATTATGTCATATCATTACAAAAACAATGGGCATTGTTCATACCAAAGTAGTTGACAAATACCCCGCCGACCATCGCCCCACAGCCCCTGCCCAACCCCAGGTGGAGACCCTGCAGGATGCCCTGAGCGGATGTCCGAAGCGGCGGAGGTACAGCCGCGCTCAAATAGGAGATACACGCCGCCCACACGGATGCATGCGTTATGCCTGCACAGACACACAAGTTTATTATTCAGCATCTATAATCTCTAAAAAATATTTCACCCAAAAATTAAATTTGCTGAAACTTTACACACCCTCAAGCCAACCAAGATTGTTTCATCAGAACAGATTTGAAACAATTTAGCATTGCATCACTTGATCACCAATGGATCCTCTGCAGTGAATGGGTGCCGTCAGAATGAGTCCAAACAGCTGATAACAACAACACAATAATCCACAAGCAATCTAAAAGACCGCTCTAGTTCATCAGTTAATGTCTTGTGAAGTGAAAAGCTGCATGTTTTATAAACAATCATCATTAAGGTGTACTTAATGTCGTTTCAGGCCAAAAAAAAAGTTTCTTCCTCAGCATGCTTCTTCCAGTGAAAATGTCCATCCCCTGTTGTCCTCACATGAAAATCCACAAACATATTTATTTAGAACTGTTTTGGATTAAGAGATTACTTTTTCAATAGCGAAAACAATATTGTAGATTGAGGACTTGTGAGAAGTTTAAAAAGTCTTAATAATGAATTTCTTTTTCAAACAAGATTAATTTATGGACTGGAGTGGTGTGAATTATTTGTGGATGTTGTTATTCAGCTGTTTGAACTCTCTTCTGACACGACCCACACCGCAGAGGATCCATGGTGAGCAAGAGATGCCTAAATTTCTCAATCTGTTCTCGAAGAATCAAACTTCGGTTGGCCTGAAGGGAGAGTACTTTTCAGTTTGGGGGGAACTATGCTTTAAGGGTTTTATTATTCATACACAAAATAAATGATAGTATTTCATAACGGCAATCCAATGTTTTTTATCTACTGTTCGGTGAAAAATTCTGACGACGAAAACACACCGCGGGTTTAATTAACCACGTTATAAAAGTCAGCATGCACCTACTACAGCTAAACTTTTGATGTGACACACACCTATCTGTCTCATAAAATGAAATGTAAGTGTATTATTTGGACCCAAGTATATAGGAGGAAGGCAGAGCTAACAGTCTGTAACAGCATGGTAGTTTCTTTGAAGATGAAAAGTCGTAATGACTGTAATCCGACTTTGTCCAGTCTCATCTGTGAGTGGATGTTATGCTCTCTTTAATGCATCTACATGTTTGTTTTCTTCTTGATTGTTTTGGCACCGGAACGGGGTGGTGGACTTACACCGTCAACCTGAGTGTTTCTTCCTGAAATGAACCACGGCCTTTCTGTGTTCTGCACACATATCTATACTTTTCTGAACGAATGCTGAGGTTTATCGTATTGTGCACACAAAGACACATTACAGAATTTCAGAGTGTGATGCTTTATCCAGGATTGAGAACTTGAGGTGGCATAGTACCTTGCAGCACTCCATGGGCAGCCACAGTCCAGGATCTTCAGATACGAGATATGAGGAGCGTTTGCGGTGTTGAGGCCAGGCCGATGTACAAAACTCTGACAGAAAAAAGCACAAGACACAGTTATAAAATACTCAGCTGAATTCACAAAAAAATATCAAGGAAACATGTCAGGTCTGTTCATCCCTGTAAAATGCAAGGAGAAAAAAAAAGATACGATATTTACGAAATTGATATTAAAGAGTGATTTTTAATTCATTGCTAATTTGAAACAAACAGAATACATTTATTAATAAAATAGCATTTTTCTAGCGCAATACATAAAAACATTAATGGCCACGAATTTAATGGTCCCAACTCATTTCAATGTTTATGCAAATGCAAATGCAAAAAAAAAAAGTTCTCTCAACTGCTCTGTGCGTTTCATGATGACTAATTAAATGAACTTCGTCTGTGCTGTAAAACAAGTAATCAAGTTGAGATTTAACTGCATGGTCATATTGCAAAGATCATTACAGCTTATGCAGGTCATCTTTTAAAAATAAGTCTATAAAACATACAAATGTCGAACAGGAAGTTACTTAAATTTTTACAAGTTGTAGCAAATATTCTTACAAGAAGTTGTAAACCAGTCAAGGAAGGATGACTTATGAATTCATACTGCTCTGTCAGTCATTCATTCAAATGGTTTTCTCTATAATTTAAAACAAATAACTTGAACACCAAAGAGCATTAATGTTACGTTCTCTGTAAAAGGAGCCACGCAGTGGACACTGTAGCTGCTGTGCAATGCATTCTGGACTTCTGCCACCGCTGACAGAATAAGGCTTTGTACTCTTGAACCAGGCCTTTCAACCAAACAATGCCTCACTGATCCCAGTGCAGACCTACTAAGTCGCATGACAGAGCCACACACAAAGACTCACTGATTCAAGGTCAGGATCAAATGAGCTGGAGTCACATGGTGCAGTGAGACAGTTTGGGTTACCTGTCTTGCCTGTGACTGGAATAAACTACTATGATGGTTTGGTTCTAAACCCCTTGTGGTCTACATAAGCAGCAACTTTCCAAAGTAGCATCCTAACTGAAATGGAACCGAATGTCATTTCAAACACTAACAGTTGATGTTAGCATGTGGCTAAGCTAACAGCCCGACACACCAACAAGAACAACAGCAACAAAACGTAGCATCTACATAAGGATGGGCTCTTTTGATTTGGGCCAGTAAGCTACTACCTAGTAACCAAGCCGAATACACAGGCAATGCTACCTTAAAGGATTACTTCACTTCTGAATTAAAATTTCCTCATAATTTCCTCACCCCCATGTCATCCAAGTTGTTCATGTCTTTCTTTCTTCAGTCAAGAAGAAATTAAGGTTTTTGGAGGAAAACATTCCAGGGTTTTTCTCTATATAGTGGACTTCAGTGGGGTTCACTGGGTGGAAGGTCCAAATTGCAACTTCAAAGCGTTGATCCCAGACGAGGAATAAGGGTCTTATCTAGCGAAACAATCGGTCATTTTCTAAAAAAAGAATAAAAATGATATACTTTTTAACCTCAAACGCTTGTCTTGTGTAGCTCTGCAATGCGCATGCGTACTCTGTGCAGTCCCAGTGTTTACAAAGTGAACGTCAAACGCCCTTTACAAAAAAACAAAAAAAAAACTGTAAAACAGCGATGTAAGACTATTTTGAAGTTGGAGGAGAAAATGAGATGGGAGTTTTTCGATATACCCTAACTTTCATGAACCGGAATGCACAGAGTTCACGCAGAATTAGACAAGACGAGCGATTGAGGTGGAAAAAAATACAAATTGTAATTTTTTTCCTAGAAAATGAAAGATAGATCTTTTTCGCTAGATAAGACCCTTATTCCTTGTCTGGGATCGTGTAGAACACTTTGAAGTTGCAATTTGGACCTTCCACCCAGTGAACCTCACTGAAGTCCACTATATAGAGAAAAACCCTGGAATGTTTTCCTCAAAAACCTTAATTTCTTTTCGACTGAAGAAAGAAAGACATGAACATCTTGGATGACATGGGGGTGGGAAAATTATGAGGAAATTTGAATTCAGAAGTGAACTAATCCTTTAACATTGTTCAAAATTAAGAATCTTCTAAAGCAACTTGACTTTTGTGCCTACTTTTGGGAAACACATTTGATCCTGAAGTATGCCTGTAATTTTTTTAATAATTTATAGATAGCCAGCCACCTTAACAGGGCTTGAAACAGAGCCAATGAATGGTAATAGACAACAACTGGTTAGACTGTTGTACTTTATGCAGTGTGTATTACCTTAAATGGTATTTAACTGAACAAAACCAAAATACAGGTGAACTGAAACGGACCAAGATTCAGAACAGAAAAAAACAAAACAAAACAAAAAAACAAACGGACCAAGATTCAGAAATGAATCAAGATTCAGAACTGAACCAGACCATTCTAAGTCCCCTATGCCGACAAGGAATCACAGGAACCTCACCTGATGTGTCCAACCAGTTCGATGAATTTATGGCTGGTAAAATAGGCAGCAAGCTCCGACACGTGACTCAGGACAGAGCAAACACCAAAAAGAGTTGTGGTTCCTGTCAGGTCCTGTAAATGCCAGTAAAGGAAAGTGAAAACAAACCCATAGCCGAAACCCATGAACCAGGCCACGAATAACACAGTGCTGTACTGTACGCCACACAGCAGTCGCATCAAGTCCCAGAAGTGGAACTCCTCGACTTGGACAATTGTTGGGGTCTCAGAGTTCTCCATTCTAGGGGAACCTCTAGGTTGGGCGTTTTGCTGCTGGTTGCCAACCTCGTTTCCTTCAATCGTGTTTTGGTGCTGAACATCAAACTTAAACTGAGTGGCAACGATCAAAGCTATTCCCATTAATACGCCAAACACGATGAAGGCAGTGTGGTAGTTCTTGTAATTTTCCATGACGCATTCCATGTTGCCGATGACGAGGTTAGTGCTAGTGTGGTCGATCCAGATGCCAACACAGAGCATGGCTATACCCCAGCCTAGCGATCCCCACATGCGCTGGAGGCCGTAGCGGTCACGGTGTGGACCCAGGTACTGCAGAGTCACCTAAAACGATCCAAATAAACCTATTTTAGACTCAAATACCACTTATCTACCAAAATGGTGTTGGAACTGGTGCTGGAAGATCTAACAACATCTCTCATGACAGGGTTACCACTGATTTGAGAGCTAAACGATACC
The DNA here is from genome assembly GCA_018155175.1 of Sinocyclocheilus anophthalmus. Lineage (NCBI taxonomy): Eukaryota > Metazoa > Chordata > Actinopteri > Cypriniformes > Cyprinidae > Sinocyclocheilus > Sinocyclocheilus anophthalmus. The sequence continues at coordinate 72,751 of JADLZN010000820.1, read as the reverse complement.
ATTCCTACATTCCCAGGCACCTATTTTCCACAGAATATAGGCCATATTTTATATGGCATATAATGAATGTTCCAATCTTCCCAGGGTTGACGCTACGTTCCTATGTTACTCTAAGCCTGGGAACATAGATGTGCTTCCAGAATGGGAATTGGCTCAAGCACTAACACCATACTTTGACATTGGAAATGGGACTGTAGTTTGTCTAACATTTAAATACAATGGAAGCATTGTCTAATCTCTCTTATGAAGTTCTGCTTATTCAAATCTTTCGTTCTAGGAACCACAAATTGCAGTTTCAAGATACATGGCTTATAAAATGGACTCTACTAACGGATCTGTCTTGAATTTATTTGGAGTAAAAAAAAAGGTTACGTACCGTATCCACAATGGTAATGGCTGGAGCACTGAAAAACTCGCCAATGATGATGACGAGCAGAATCAGCAGAAAAATGGCATGAACCTGGTCCTTGTTATATTCAGGAGGTTGGTTTTGTTTGGTTGTAGTACTTTGAATAGTGCTCCCAGACGTGGTGTTTGGGGCTGATGTTGAGTCGAATGTGCTTGGCTCGGGCCTTGTGGTAGTTTGGTCAGATTGCGTTGTGTTAGCTAATTCATCAGGTGCCACAGTGAAACTTGAGTTGGAATCCCGTTTGAATCGGTGTTCAGAGTTGTAGCCTGAAGACTTAATGGAGGGAAGAATGGTTCGCCAAAGGTAGTGTCCAATCAGATCCCTGCGGCGTCTCATCTGGTTTGTTGTCGGGATGGAACTGGTGTTGAGGTAGAATGTCTCGTTAGATGTGGTAGTGTGGACAGTTGGTACCATAGCTGTGGTCGTCGGGAGGTTCTCCTCTTTACACTTCATGTCCGCTGGCTGCACAATGCCAATCCCAGAACTGAAGAGGACCCAGCATAACATTGAGAACAATAAGACTGCTTTACCTTTTCTGAAACGATCTGCAACAATGCCCCAAAAAGGGGCGCTACAGAACTCAATGAAATAACGGATTCCTACTAGGAGACCACTTTGGGTGGGATTCATCCCCAGCTGCCTGTAGTACAAAGCAAGAAGTGGATGGAGGGAACCATATGCAGCATAGAAGAACAAATAAAACACTTTTGACACAAGAAGGTGGGGGTTGACCCGTAGGAACAATCGTTCACAGCAGCTCATGTCGTGTTGAGCAGATGGCGTTGGTGCTGTATCGTTGGGTACTTTGTCCACAGATGATTGTGAAGGTTGATCTGATTGAATCTCAAGTGACAGGCGGTCGAAACGCTCGAGGTGTCTCCTCTTCAGCTCCTCTTCATCGTCAGTTAAGATGGCTACACGGTCGTCAGCCATCTTTGCTGGGGTGCTTAATATTTCTAAAGTTGGGTTAAAGATAATATTAATATATAAATTTCGAGCATGTGTTAAAAACTGCATACAGCATGTCCGGAAACATATGTACATAAGGGTCCATTTTGATTTCAGGATGATTTTGAAAGCAAAAGAATTACATTGAAAAAAACAGGGGGGGGGGAACTACATATCTTAACAGAGATTTGACAATTTGAGAAAATCAGAAAACAACATCAGAACACTTTACAGCACAATTATGGCATTAAAAATCGTATATCATCACTGTTTTGCATGTGAAGTATAGCATACTAAATTCTATTCTTACTACTACTCCAGTACTAATATACTATCCACAGTATGCACGTGTTCTGTATGCTTGGAATACCCATATGATCAACTACAGTTTGCAAAATAACTATATTTCCAAATAATATTTCCAAAATGATAACGTGACAAAGTCACGTGACAACAATGAAGCATACCATATGAAATGTTCATTGGCGCATACTGGTTAGTGTTTCACATATTATATATAAAAAGTTAGCCGTGTACATTATATGCTGTGCCGTATTCACTAAGTAGTAAACAAGTACTATTTTACAAACACGTGAACACTAACCAGGATGTATACTGCCGAATGACGTAATGAATGTTTATGGCGCGCCTGTCTAAAACTGTCCTACTTTTACGGAAGTATCAGCGCTTCCTTTATTAAGATGTCATTTAATAAAAGATAACCTGTATATTTATTCGGCAATGTCTTTTAGATCTTTCAAAAAAAAAAAAACACGTTGCTCGGTTTCCTATGATAACCTATGCGTCTTAAACAGGAAGAAGGGTCACAAAACCCGTCTTATATTCAAGAAATGCAGGAAATGGAGAAGACGTCCATCCATATCAAGCGAATGTTAAGCATATAACTATATATTTACAGTAGAATAAGCGTTGGCATGTTATATGAAAACAGTCATTGTGTATTTACCTGTAGTCTCGGTAGTTTCAGGTGAGTCGCTTACTTTGGAACAGACGCGTTTCGATGATGAAGTTGATTTTCCTCCATTTCCAATGAATGTTTGTTTACTGGACTGTGTTTTGGTCTACTGGCTTTTCTGCCAGTTTAAACAGTTTCTTTCTCCCTTATTTGTTGCCTTGTCGAGGCATTTTTGTTGCTTGGTGGCGAGAATCCAGCGTTCACCTGCTCACAGTCCGACTTGGGGTCTACCTCATGAAAATTAATTAGGTGCTGACGTTGTTAGCTCGGGTTCTTTTGGCGAAGGCGTGGCTTTTGAATAGTAACGCACTGACGTTGCTGAATATCCATCCAATAGCGAGGGCTTGTTACTTGAATATTAAGTAGGTGAAAATAAGGTGGTTTTATTTGCGTTCTAATGGGAAAGAAAGACTCTTGAATATTATTATTGTGCAACATTATTGTTATTTTAATTAACATGAACAAACATTATTACAATATATAATGCTTAAGTCGCTTTTAAAATATTCAGAAACTTTGTTTTACATGCATTCATATTTTAATAACCATGTATTTTAAACACATTATGGGGGCTTTTTGTTATGCTACATCATCCCAGTTGGGCCTATCTTTTGATTTGCACAATCGAAAACAACCTGTTCCCCAGCTCTTCTTTGTTCAGTTGAAACCGTTTCACTTTGTTGCAAATTAAATAGTGAACAGGCACATCTTTTGCCCCTCCCTAAGCAACATGCTTTGTAGAGAATGGCAAGTTGGTTTTTATTTACATATTTATGAATGAATAAATATCCAAGTATGCATTCAAGCTCAGTTACCTGCCAGATTGCATTTTCTCAGCTCTAAGGTCAGAATTTCATGACTTCTCTATAAATCATTACATACTCAAGTCAAGTGGACCTTTTGCCTGAAAACCAGTTAACCCCTATTAAACATCTTGGTTTGAAACCGAAATTAAACTGCAACTGATGCCATCTGAAGCCATCATGTCAAGCCATTTTGCAATGAATCAGAACTGTGACACAGAATGCACTACATACTACATAATATTTCAATAGCATTTTACAGTGTGCATTGTATTGCCTGCATAATATTCACATAGAGGCCTACTTTCACAAAATGAAATGTTGAAAGACGCTCATTCTGAGACAGCAGCTTGCATTTACATGCTTAAACTACTAGTTCATCCTGAAGGGCACATCACATACAGACATTCTGTAAGTAATATTTATGGTTTCCTACAAATTAGGCGAGTTCTGGAGTTCCTCTACTGTGATTTCATCTGATAGAGTGACCACTTCAAGACGCAAAATGTGGAGGAAAAAAAAAACTAAATGAAGAACTTGAGAAGTTTGACGCTTGATATGGGAGGTTGCAAAGACATGAGAACTTCTTTCAAAAAGAGTTTATAATAATGCCAGGTTAAATGGCACACCTTCAAATACTTATTTAAAAAGCAGTGTGAGTGGTGGGACATGCTACTATGGAAGTCCGTTTCCACCACTGAATAAAAAATTAAAAAGGTAATTGCGACTTTTTTTCTCAGAATTGACCCTTCGCTGGTAGTTTGATGGACAGGCGATCTGACCAATCATAACGCGGAATTTGCCATTTTGTCCGACAAACAAACCAGACAGGAGTGTAGATTAACGTCGGTGGACTTGAGCTTGAAAAATGGTGTGTAATCTGTGAATTGACGTCTTTCCACAGTTGAAACAAGATACCTTCTGATGTTTGTATATGTTTATTTCGTGCTGTAACTAGTAAAGATGAAAAGATGATCGGTTCATGTGCCGCTTGAACTGAGGCTCCACAGCGATCTGTCACGACACATTAAAGAGCCACAAAAGTTATTTAGTGGTTTGATTTGTAAAAAAAAAATTCTATTTGAAAAGCCTGAGAGAGCGAGACTTGTTTTAATACAAAAATAACCTGCTCTTTCTTGTCTGTTGGTAACCGTTGTCAGTTTCCTTTTTGCTCCGATATGTTATTTTTCCACTGGGTGAGAACATGGTGGTGGTGTGAGAGCGGCATGGCTTGTCAGACGTAGCAACAGTAACTCAGGTGGGTGATCTTTGCGAAGGTCATGCAGGAAAATAGTCAATTGGGATTCGGAACTCGCATTTTGCCTCTTTCTCACATTGCGGAGTTTTGAGCATTCTGGAGGTTCAAAGACCAAGAACTTCCTTCAAAGAGATTTCAGGGCAGTAGGAGATCTTGGAAAATGCCTAACTTTAGCCTTAATAGCACTGAACGTGAACGTCCCCCCTCCCTGCACTCGCTGTCCAAAGCACGCCCCCCGAACGCATTTACCGCTCACAGACCAGAGACAACATTTAACAATATGCTCCATCAGGTTCCAATTCCAGCCCATGTTCGAAGTGGAAGTAAACTTCAAACGGATTTCCCCGCGTCAGGGAGTAGGGAGAATGACCATGTGTTAGGGATCATATCGATCGGAAACAGTTCAATGCACGTAGCTCACTTCTGAACTAGCAGCGCGAGGACTAGATTACCGCTGGGCACCATGCGTCTTCCCCGGTGAGAAATCTTTAAAGTACTACAATACAGGAAGGAAGATCGGGTTTTTTGATGTTTTGCCTGCATCCTCCGCTCTGTCCTGCACAGCTTGCGTGAACTTGCTGAGACGTATCCTGTCTGCGCGACAGGTGCGCAGAGTTAGGCTAATCCATATGTTGATAGGCAGGTAGGAAAGCCAATTAAAACTCTCTGACCGAGCGTTTTGACTGGATGAACATTTCTTGGTCCTACTCCTTCCACAGAATATATAAATACAGACAAATACATTTAGACCACTTAACTTAATGATTGCTATCGGGATGTTGAGAGACTTTCAACCAGCATAACAAAAAACATTTCTGAAGACAATCACCTATTGCACCTTTAATTATAATGCCAGGCTATCACCTGTTTTCCAATGTCGTGTTTGATGACTAACTGCACCAGCACATCTGCCAGGGTTTTGAAGTCAGCCATGACCACACCGTTTCATCGCCACCTCCCGTTTCTTTTGGATCAGCTGGATGAAGAGCATCCCCTCCTGCTGACACGGCGTTGATGATTATGTTCTCAGTCTTCTCTGAGACCCGAACCAGTGCCATCACCAGATCAGACGTACTGGGGTACCTGCACATGGGAGGACAAGAGTGCAGGCCCTTATCCATAACTGTTCTAGTTATGTAGATGCGCACAAAACTGGATTCAAATCCAAAATAACCATATTTAGTTCCGAGATGAAAAATGAGATCAATTCAATCTTCAAAAATGCCCATTTTGTAATATGAGTGCACTGCATACTTCTCAAGATACACTATTTACCAACTGTTTATATTAGTTTAAGACACAACCGACATGAATGCTCACCAACAAAGGGCTTTATTTACTTATTTTGTATATAATTTTGTGTTTTTTGACCATTATGTGCATTAAGCTGTGAAAGAAACTCGTCACCCTGACGTCAGGGCTCTCTGTGCACGAGCTTTGGGCGTTTTCGTGAATTTATAGCGTTTAATAACTCTTTTTAACATCAAGCACGTCCTGTTTTTGATTTTCTCACTCATCTATGTTTCTTAATCGATCTAACGTTTAAAAAAATTAAGCAGTGAATGACTGTCCTAACCACAACCTCAAAACACACGCGAGTCAAAGAAGTTATGTCAAAAGTTACATACTAACGTTACATCTTACCTAGCAGTTCTCATTTTAAATTTGCATTGTGTTTTTCACTGCACACAAGACAGTATTAGATCATTCTTGTTCATTTTTTTTCTGTTTCTCATTAAAAGCAAAGAGTATAGAAGACCTTAAAGGGGTCATATGATGCGATTTCAAGTTTTCCTTTCTCTTTGGAGTGTTACAAGCTGATTGTGCACAGATAAGATCCCTGAAGTTGCAAAGACTAAAGTCCCAACCAAAGAGATCTTCTTTATCAAAGTTAAGACTCTGCCACGCCCCCTAAAACGGCTCGTCTAACACGCCCCCACATATCTAGGTCATTATGTGGGAATATTTGCATAATGCGCTCAAATGTGAACGCAAAGAAAGAAGGCTTGGTTTCAGTATCCGCAGTTAGTGTTGATGCAGCCATGTCAGGGAGACGTTGTGTGATTCAGTGCGAAAGCAAAAGCATTTTGTTTGGCCTTCCGGAAGTAGATGCATTTATGAATCTTTAAGATTACTTACAACAGAAAAGCAATGCATTTTATGGACGACCGTTTTGTGAACCTTGGAGAGGAGGTAATTCTGATTTTGCTATTACAATCTGGCGCTTCTGAATCAGTGATTGTAAGTATGTTTTGTTATTAGTTTACGTATTTGCTATTGCCTGTTCCAATCGATTGTGGCGCACTTGTGTGGTGTGTGTGTGTGTGTGTGTGTGCGAGCGAGCGAGCACGCCAGAGAGAGAGAGAGCGAGCGAGAGAGATAGGGGGGGGGGGGGGTCACATCCACAACACATACCACTTCATCACTGTTGTCCTGTTCTCTGTTCCCCTTTCGTGCTCTTTCTTTACATTTATCCGACGAGCGCTTGCTGTGTTCGGCCAATCACAATGCACTGGGTCAGCTGGCCAATCAGAGCAGACTGCGCTTGTCAAAGGAGGGGGCTTTGTAAAAAAACGAAGCGTTTGAGAGAGGCAGGACATAGAGGACCTCGGTAATGTAAGTATTGAAACAGTACGTGGTTTTTTTGGAACATTAAAGCATGTCAACATATTCGGTTACACCAAATAATGATCTTTAAAAAGCATCATATGACCCCTTTAAAGGTAGGCCTATGTTCTTTGTTAAAGGCGCCAAACGCACCGCGCATGCGCACATAGATTCAGGTTCCGTCCCTGTGACGTCATAATGAGACCACGTAATTTTTAGAACTCGCATATATAAAGCCGCGCAAACCTCGAGTCCATCTCGGCGAGCTCTGGAGTTCCTCTACCGTGATTTTTTTGTGCTAGAGTGAATGCAACAAAAGGCAAAATGTGGGAAAAACTGCTAAAAGAAAAGCGTGAGAAGTTTGACGCATGGTATGGGAGGTTCAAAAGACACGAGAACTTCCTTCGAAGAGAGTTTATCATAATGCCAGGCTATCAACCTGACTGGAGGGAAGAGTTTAAGGACAAAAATAAGACCCGAGTCACACTGCGTGGGGAAAAGAGCATATTTAAATGGAAGAACTTTAAAGGCTTATTCAGAAAGAAGCGGGAGTGGTGGGACATGTTACCCCCAAAAGTACCTCCACGTGAATATCGGGTCTTGTACTTCAATATGCCGAAGAAGTGGCCTATAAGAAGTCTTCTTCTCGAAGAACCAGATGAGCAAGAAAACTACATGATCCAGAGCCACACCACTGAAATCCATTTAGTGAAGCCTGTGATGATCGACTTGCACGCAGTCGTGTGGCAGGCATTTGAAGACAGTGAGGCTGCTGGGCCATCTGAGACTGCTTAAGACCAGAGATCTGCTGCTGATGAAGAATATTACTCATCAGAAGAATAAAGTTCAGTGGATTTAAAATACAAAGTGCATTCGAAAAGTAGTGCATAAGATGTGTCTGTCAATGAGCCCTCTCTCTACATGTGAGTCTGTCCCTTAGAGATCTCATCAGAAGTGCACAGGGTGTATTCGGGTAAATTAGATACTTTTTTTCCATTGAGGTGACAGGAAAAATGTCCCAGATAACCTGAATTAACCCTAGATGAGGTCTTTTTGCCCTCTTTAAATGAGTGGAAGCAAAACTGAAAGAGAAGAGGAGCTCTTACTTTTATTCTTCCTCTCTTTCTATTTGTAAATATGCACTTTCTATATAGAATTTTCCATTAAATAGGTGTGTGAAAAATATACATGCAGTCTTCATAAATGATTTGTTTGCTTTAGTGTTGTTCACTTAAATATATATGCTCTTGCTTACCATCATTTTATAATGTATGTTTGATGCCATTTGGACATGATAACATACAATGACAATGACAATTATTGTTTTATAATAATTATGAGATTTAAAATTATAATGATTTATTTGCAATCATAAGAGTGTGTTGTTTCTGTATTTGGTCAATGTACCACTCCACTGTTTCTCTTACACAAACACACAAAAATAGCTATTTATCGCCATCTTGTGTAAACATAGAGGGCTTTAATATTAATTTCAACATATATGGTGAACACTAAACATTTCAGCATTCATTTCTTGTTCATTGATCTTGGAGCTATTTCTCTTCGCAGAACGTTTATGTTCATTACAAGTGAGAATATACTTTGTGGTGTGATGTGTGTGTGTAGGCTAAAGAGATATTTTATTTTCAGAATTAATGCTCCTGCCGCCTGTCAGTTCATGTGATTAAATAATACAGTTGAATAAAGAAAATAAATTAGAATAATATATATATACATAAATATACATAATAAATATATATACATTTCTTTATTACAGTATATTTTTCATTATGTTTTATGTATTTAAGTCATACTTGTAATAAACATTTTAGACCTTCCATTTGGGTTTGACCCCACCATGAGATTTTAATTTTTTACCAATTATTAAGAATTTGACTTTTTGTGGTTTTTTTAGCCTCAATTTGCCCTTCCGCAAGTTAAGTCCTAAATTCCTAAAGTCCTAAATAAAGTCATGGCATTAAATGTTCAATTAAAACATCAATTTACTTGAGATGCAAATTGATCACATAAAGTCTTGCTTTCTGAAAAACATTATTAGAATTAAGTGAGTTTATGCTTAAAACAAAAACAAACTTCAGTCAATGGGGTTTGGAAACTTGTTTTCCCTTTGTATTAAGATGACATTAAAAAAAGGACAAATATCTGCTAATGTCAGCTCACTTCATTTTGATCAACTTTTTAGGTCATTTTGCATCTCAAGTATTGATTTAAGACAAAATTATTGATGAAGAGCATTACTTTTTTGCAGTGTGATCAGAAGGTACCGTAAAAGTTATTTCCATATTCTATTGGTTGGGAGCAGAACTACTGAAATATGAAATAACATTGAAATAAAAAGCAATGAAGGTCTGTTGGAAATTGTATTTACAAACTTTGAAGCATTGCTAATACAAGATATTTACATTTAGAGACCATATTGACGAATTGTGTTCCATTCTTTACTTGGTCTTAAAATGTCTTAAATTTACCTTCAGAAACCCCGAATTCGACAACCTAAAGCATATACATACAAGTATAATGCAAGATTAATATTCCTTTTTGCATTAACGCCATTGGTTCAGGCTTGCGATGCACACGACAACTCGCCGACTTCCGTCCAATGCTTTCCTTTGTTCTTTTTTTTTCTTTTCTTCTCTGCCATGACGATGGCAGCCACAACAGTGATGACCACCGTCATGGTGATGACCAGGACAGTAACCATCTCTGCAACGCAGAACTCCTCTTTCATCGTGTAGTTTCTGTGACTTTCGTCCAAATTCACACAGGTGAGGTTGTCGTAGTCATCCAGGAACAGCCGCTTGACATTACAGAGCTTCCGGAAGACTCGCTGCAGATCGCAGTCACAATCCCATGGGTTTCCTTGGAGCATTATGTGAGTGCTGTACGTGTTGAGACTTAGGAAGGTCTTGAACTGAATCGTGGAGAGGTTGTTGTTGGTGAGGTCCAGTAGAGCGAGACTGGTCAATGGCGAAAGCACGCCGACGTCCAAGTAGTGTATCTGGTTGTGATGTAAATTCAAGACTTCGAGGTTTCGTAACATGGAGAAGATGCCATTTTTGAGAACCGTTAAGTTGTTCGAGTTGAGTTGTAGCTGGCGTAGGGTACTCATAGACCCGAACGCTCTCATCTTGATGGTCTCTATAGCATTATGGCTGAGGTTGAGTCTTTGGAGGGCGTCAAAGTGGACGAAACAACTGCTGTCCAAGCTGCTCAATCGGTTCTCAGCCAGTGACAGATCTCGAAGGGAACCGAGTCCCCGTGAAAATCCTTCACTCAGGAATGAGATTCGGTTTCGGCTCAGGTCCAACCTCAACAGTCCTTCTAGAAGAGAGAACGCTCCGTCAGCTAGCACAGCAATCACATTGTCGTTCAGGAGTAGGACGCGAAGTCTTGGTGTGGTGTGGAAGGCTTGGGGCCGGATGGCACTCAGGTGGTTGAGGGACAGGTCCAGTTGTTCGGTGAAGGGTGGAAGGGCGGCGGGCAGGTGGGTGAAATTGCTGCTTGTGCAGTTGGAGATTTTGAGCTCCAGGTGGCAGGTGCAGTCGTAGGTGAAGTTGTGGCTCTTGGAGATGGACTGGACCTCGAGCACCAAGGGAAGCACGAACAACAGATGCATCCTGGAGGTTCTGCAGGGAAACCAAGACAGTTTGTGTCAAACTTAAACCAATAAGCTATTCAGATATCCCAGTACAGTATGCATGATTATAGATTATTTAGAGCTTTTACTTACATATTAAATATGATGAAAAGACTTGTAATTATTTTGCACACTGCTTTATTGCACTGTTTTTTTACATTACAGCACTGGAGGAAGGGACAGAGAGAAAAAAAAGGAGGAGGGGAGAAAGCGGTAGGGACGGGGGGAGGGACGAGCGGTTTTGTGAGTAAATGGTAATATAATGGACTGTATTTTATATTTATTTTATATACATTTATTTCTATGTATAACATATAATGACTAAAGTACAAATATGTTTTTTTCATATAATGATATTTAATCACTGTTTATCTAGCATACGAGTAATATATATATGATATGAGATACTATCTGATAATCTTCAGAATGTATAATATCAAATTGTACTTTTCCATGAATCTCCTACAAATAATACTACATTTATATAATAAATTAACAGACTTATACAATTTTTTGCATCACCTATAAGTACCCGTATGAAAAAGTTGTCTGTACTTATATAAGAGTTACATATATATTCTAATATAATAATTAGATAAATTACTGTATTTTATAATAATATAATACGATAAATCTCACCTTATATATATATATACAGTATATATATATATACGTATCTATATCTATCTCTATTCTATATAGTTATATATTTTTTTTTTTTTTTTTTTTCTCCAGCATTTTCTTATAACTGAAAGTTTGAAATAAAGTCTTTTAAATATTTTTTGCAAAACACCACCGTGAGCCTGGTTATGATTTTTTAGTATATGACATCATAATAGGGTTGATTTTTATGACAAATCATTCATTTCTTTATCATTATTATCACATTTACAGTTATGTGTCGACCTCATCTATATATACACACACACACATTACATATATGATATAAAATGATACTAACATATAATAATAGTAATAATCTATATGATCTAATCTATATTATTATTTTCTGTATTATTAAACGATGTAAACTTACTATTCTTTCAATTTGTACCAACCAAATTTCATAAATACTTTTAGGTGAATATGTTACAAAATAAAAAAAATACAAGAATTGTTCTTTATTACAAAATAATCTGAATCTGAATTGTTATTTTGATGCCCTGGGATATAGCATTTATGTCATTGTGTAATGCAAAACAATCTATTTTTCTCTATGCTAAATTTCTCCATTATCTGCTTCTGTTAGATCATTAACAAATTGAATTGTGGATTCAGCATGGGTTTATGGAGCTTTTACATACTCTTTTCCAGTTTAAACTATGTAAACAAACAGCACAGACGGGACAGCTACATGTTTAGCTGCACTTGATGTTTGCGTACAGGTGAGCAAACGAATGTTCAAAAGCCTGTTATACAATTACAGGTCAAGTGTGGTTTTGTTCATGCAAGAACTTTACTAAATGAGCTTTGAACTTGTTTATAGATGTTTATTTGATCAAAATGTATTTTTGGGTTAAAATTTATAGGATTGTAGAATCAAAAGTTAAGCATTCCTTTCTTCACCATTTTAAGCACCTTCTAACCATCACTAATTCATTTTAAATGGTCATCTGGTGTAACAAAATAATTTGAATAGAGCAAATATTCAAAAGATTTAAAGTACAACTAAAACTACTCTCAATAATAATTACAAAACTATATGCAATTTATAAAACATACATATAAATAAACATGAATCGTCTTTTAACAATACAGAACGTCTACAAAAAGATCCGCACTTTAGCACATCGGGTTCGTTTTCAATCATGTATCGTATTGTGATACCTGTCGTACCTCACGTCCTCTGTCAGAGCACAGATCTTATCATAAACGCCAGTGCCTTGTTCTATGGTTTACTTCAGCTCCGAAAACTTAAGGTCAACTTAGTCAAAAGTAAGTGTATATGGAGCCTTACCTGAGTTTGGTGTCTGCCATCAGAGCAGCAGCCGTGTGTGATGTGCCTGTATACCACACTCTGTGTGTTTGCACATACAGAGGCAGCTGTTGGCAGAGAAGAGAAAAGAGAAAGAGCAAAGTGATTAATATTTCACGCCGGCAGCGGAGGGCACAGACACAACGAGGGGGTGCAAACCACATCACTGCAAGAGGACAATTATGAATTGTAATACAGGTGACACATATAATACGGACCTAAATTATGCAAATATAAATAAGAAAATAAATACACTTGACAAGCAATATAATGTAAATAAATTAAATTGATTAGCAGACAGACAGCTTTTTTTAAGCAGACAAACTTGTTTTATTTTCTAGTTTTTTTTAGGGTTCAGTTTACATGGTCATGGCAGGGTTTATTTTTTTTTTTACAAATTATTAATTTTTCAAAATATTTTAAATTTTTCACTACACTATCCACCCTGTTTTATATACTATATAATTATAATTAAGATGATAAATTATTCAGTTCGTCTTCAAAAGCTTTTCTTTTCTATTACAATAGTTCAAATAAATAAATTAAATATGGATTTGTCTATTATTTGAAAAAAACGTTATTTCTTCTTTCAAAGCCTTTTCTTGCTACAATTTAAAATAGCTAAAAAAATTATAATATAGAATTTTAAATATGTTTTTTTAAATTAAAGGGGTCATATGATGCTGCTAAAAAGAACATTATTTGTGTATTTGGTGTAATTAAATGTGTTTTATGCGGTTTAAGGTTCAAAAAACACATTTCCACATAATGTACATTATTGTTTCTCCTCTATTCCCCTGCCTTTCTGAAAAGCATTGATTTTTACAAAGCTCATCGGTCTGAAACGCAAGGTGTACTCTGATTGGCCAGCTATCAGTGCGTTATGATTGGCCGAATTCCTCAAGCATGTGACGGAAATGTTACGTCCTTACCATATTTTGATGACTGCGGCACCACATGTGACGACCCCGGGCTGGCCTCCGCTTCGTCCACAGTGAAAGCCGATCCTGCGATCCACAGCGTTATTTGAAGTACTTTCCCCCTCAGCTACCACAAGTATCCACTATCGTCTCTTCTTTGGAGGTCCAAACAAAGTAGTTTCGCTTTCACAACGAAGCACACAGCGCCTTCACGACATGGCGGCGGCGGCAACAATACTACCGCGCAGAAATAATTATACCTTCTTTCTTTGCGTGAACATTTGGGCGGCGTTATGCAAATCGTCCCACATCGTGACGTAGATATGTGGGGGCGTGTTAGAACGAGCCGTTTTAGGTAGGCGTGGCTGACTCTTAACTTTTATAAAGAATATCTCTTTGGATTTGAGACTTTAGTCTTTGCAACTTTACAGATCTTCTTTATGCACCAAGAGCTTGTAACACTCCAACGAGAAAGGAAAAATTGAAATTGCATCATATGACCCCTTTAAAGGTTACACTATGGATAGACTAGACGAAAATATGCACAGATAAGGTTAGTACGCACTTTTAAACCACACTAGCCTCATGTTCTTCTTTTTGAAACATTTGATTTTTATCCCAGTTGTGAAGTTTTACTGACATACCAGTGTAATGATCTCATAACATGCTGCATTATGGGATATTCTCCTTTGGTCTTTCATACATACATAAAATCAGACTTGTAATCTCGGGATTGGAACAAAATCCCATCCATCTCAGCTATGAGCACAGTTTCTCCTTACACCGGTTTTAATGCCAGTCTATACATCCCGTCCATCTACACGCAGATGACAGATTTAGTCAAACAAAGAGCAAAGGTTAAAACCAGCTTATTTCTCTTTATGTTTGGGATATTACTAGAAGGATAAAACTGAAAAACCCCTGTTGAGCTCTCCATCCATCTTCACATCAGAAAAGGGAAGGAGGAGTACAGAAAGTAGGATTAGAGCTAAAGCTCTCCAAAGCCTCACTTTGTCCTGCATTATTTCAGTTCTGCTGAACACAAATTTTGGACATGTAGAAATAACGTGGATTAATGTTAAATGTATAGATGTTTAAAACATTTACCTTACTATATATACATACTTTATGTTATAGATCCGGTCTTGATTGGATTGACCTAATTCGTCTTCCCCTTTCCTTGTAGGTGAATACTGGCCGGTGAGAGCAGGTGGGCCGCCGCTGTTCACCTGAACCCCTCAGATCATGTAACTGTGCAGGTATCTGCGGAAGGAGGGTTGAGTTTCATCCAGGACCTCTGATATAAACTACAGCTCTGACCTAAAAAGAGTCTTAAATCAAAGGAATTGTTCATCCATTTGCTGGTTTTTGTATCGTTCTAGAGTTGCCTTTCCATGTAAAAAGGTTAAAAATAAATAATACAGAAGTAATAAGAATAGACAGACAGCCAGACCGAAAGATGATAGATACATAAATAAATAGATGGACAGAGAGACAGACAGACAGACAGACAGACAGACAGATAGATAGATAGATAGTTAGATAGATAGATAGATATATAGATAGATAGATGTAGGTTACTCACAGCTGAAGATGATATTCTGACATCAGGATGCAGTGCAGTGTGTGAGGTGGTCATTCTTCACTCATGAGTTATTTGTGCTGTTTTGCTGTCTTATGACTCAGACTTCATCGTGGAGTTCAAAAACGGATGTAGTCTGCTCTGCGGATGATGAGAGAGAATGAGTGAGACACAGATGAGACTCTAATCCTCCGCCGGGATTCACTGGATTACAGGATGGTCAATTCATTCGCATCCAATCATTTCCATCCATCTATCTATCTATCTATCTATCTATCTATCTATCTATCTATCTATCTATCTATCTATCTATCTATCTATTATCTATCTATCTATCTTCCTGGACTTCTGAAGCACCACTTTCAGCCATTTCATTGTGCTGGCTGATGCTGTAACATAAGTTCTGCTCATTTTTAATGGTCATAGGAGCGGTTGTATAGACAGTGCCACCAGGGGTCACGCTGGCATTGATGCAGTATGTGCTGTTCACTTCCTGACCAGGAGAGGCCAACAGCGTTTAACATTTAAACTCCACTGCAGTTGGGAGAACAAACGGCGGAGCTCCTGGAACGGCGTGAGAGTGGGCCACAGTTAACTGCACAAAAAGACAGACCACCCATTAGTTTCTGTTTATAAGAAAGCTTTAAAACAGCACCTCTCTCCCTCTCTGTCTCACCGAGTCTCATCCAGCCGTTCTGTAAACATACTCTCCAAAAACAGTGAATGTTAACTTTAATCATCCGATTCTAATGAGTCACAGAGGAAATTCCTATAAAAGCTTTTTTCTGCCACTGATGAACGATAAACAAATTGACAGCCAATCAGAATCCATCCTGCTTTAACAAGCTCGAGAATTTAAAGCAGCAGACGATATCGTTCGCTGGTGTGGACGCTAAAATCGTTATCTTTATAATTATCTTTATAGTTATCGTTCTTGGTGTGAACGGGGCTTTAGGCTGGCCAAAATAAAAGGCCACTCTAAAATGTGCAGTTTTACTGTATTGGGGGGTCCGGGGGGGTCCAAAATCAGTGTGACCACCATTTGCCTCACGCAGTGCAACACATCTCCTTCGCATAGAGTTGTTTAGGTTGTTGATTGTGGCCTGTGGAATTTTGGTCCACTCCTCTTCAATGGCTGCACGAAGTTTGCTGGATATTGGCAGGAACTGGAACAAGCTGTTGTATACGCTGATCCAGAGCATCCCAAACGTGCTCAATGGGTGACGTGTCCGATGAGTATTTTGGCCATGCAAGAACTGGGATGTTTTTCAGCTTCCAGGAATTGTGTACAGATCCTTGCAACATGGGGCCGTGCATTATTATGCTGCAACATGAGGTGATGGTCATGGATGAATGGGCCTCAGGATCTCGTCACTGTATCTCTGTGCATTCAAAATGCCATTAATATAATGCACCTGTGTTCGTTGTCCATAATATATGCCTGCCCATACCATAACCCAACCTCCACTATGGGCCACTCGATCCACAACGCTGACATGAGCAAACCGCTCACCCATACGACGCCATACACGCTGTCTGCCCTCTGCCCTGTACAGTGAAAACCAGGATTCATCCGTGGAGAGAACACCTCTCCAAAGTGCCAGACGTCATTTGAGCATTTGCCCACTCGAGTCGGTTACGACGACGGACTGCAGTTAGGTCGAGACCCCGATGAGGATGACGACCATGAAGATGAGCTTCTCTGAGACGGTTTCTGACAGTTTTTGCACAAATTCTTTGGTTATGCAAACCGATTATTGCAGCACCTGTCCGGGTGGCTGGTCTCAGACGAACTTAGAGGTGAAGATGCTGGATGTGGAGGTAATGGGCTGGTGTGGTTACACGTGTTCTGCGGTTGTGAGGCCGGTTGGATGTACTGCCAGATTATCTGAAACGCCTTTGGAGACGGCTTAAGGTAGAGAAATTAACATTCAATTCACGGCAACAGCTCGAGTTGACATTCCTGCAGTCAGCATGCCAATTGCACGGTCCCTCAAATCTTGCGACATCTGTGGCATTGTGCTGAGTGATAAAACTGCACATTTTAGATTGGCCTTATATTGTGGCCAGCCTAAGGCACCCCTGTGCAATAATCATGCTGTCTCATCAGCATCTTGATATGCCACACCTGTGATGTGGATGGATTATCTCGGCAAAGGAGAAGTGCTTACTAACACAGATTTAGACAGATTTTTGAACAATATTTGAGATAAATAGGCCTTTTGTGTGCATAGAAAACGTCGTAGATCTTTGAGTTCAGCTCATTAAAAAATGGGGGCAAAAACAAAAGTATCGCGTTTATAATTTTGTTCAGTGTAATCGGTTTGTTTCAACTGTTGTGGTTAAAGAATTGATGTTTTCATAAACTAATTTCTTTTTTTCTGCATGCGAAAATGTCAAATGTTTAAATTTTGTCCCCATTGTGATACGTGCTGGCCTGAGGCAACAAACAAAAAAAATAAAAATAAAATAAAATGAATGTTTTATTGATATTGTTATAGTGTCCAATTTTAAGTAGGAAAAACATCACAAATATTTTTTTCCTCATTGAGATCATATTCCGTACTGTAGAGGGATAAAATAAACAATTTAATATTATTATTATAAACAAAAAAGAACACACATTACAACATAACTCTCTCTATCTATCCTTACACTTTTTTCTTATAATAATATAATAAATAATAATAATATATTTTATTTTTCATCTTTTTAAAATGTTTATATTTTTTTACAAGTTACAGAAAATTAAAAAAAATTACAGAATAGTAAGGTTTGAAATTCATCTCCACTGCATTGTTTATGCCATTATGTTCAATTATAGATAAAAAGGGGCTCCAATAATGTTTAAATGTGGCTTCTTTATTCTATAGATGCAACCCAGCAGAGACAGCTGCACAGCAGCTGATTACTTACATTTATGCTAGAGGAATAAGTTAACTGGGACAGAGGGGGTATGACAGATAGAGAGGATTGTACAGCCCACGGTGGACAGACTGTGCAGTGAAAAAAAGGGAAAGATTTGAACTAATGACATTGATGTTTTGGGCAGAAATGCCAAGAGCTCAGCCGTGAGAGAGAGACACTTACTAAACCAGACAGATCAAATGTAACACCCCTCGTGTTTTCCTGCAGGGGAAAAGAGGACCGAGAGTGGCAAAGAAAAAGGTAATGAGAGGAGAGGAAAGCCACTGCATACAGAAGCATCATGTCCATTCAAACTGAGGGGGTTTAAAGCCGTGAGCATGATGTTTTTCTCTTGTTACAGGTAAAAAGGGTGTTTGTCCAAGTGCTTTAGCAGAAGTCACCCATTCACATGTCTACATTTATTCAGTTTTGCTAAGCCCCGAGTCATAATATTAGGATTAGTGCATTCCAAAAGTGCCTGGACGATGTACTTCTTCTTGATTGAAAGGTAGCAGCATGTTATTTGGGCTATTATTACCCACAATCCTTTGCGCAACGGAGGAGCTGTTTCGCTGTTGAACAATATGAAACGTGCCATTTTTAAGTGTACAAACCCAAAAATAATGAGGGCGTTATATTTAGCTAGATGCTAATGCTAACGCTCAAGCTTTAATATCCACGTCTGAAACATGCCGTAAAGAGCATCATTAAAATTAGAGCAGCGAGTGCCGTCCTGAATGAGTTCTAGCAGGGTTTGGCAGCAGTATTACTGCAGAGCATTTGGGAGGTCATGAAATGAACCGAAAAGTGTTTAATCCACCTCGACTTAATCCTGTGAACCTCGCTCTCCCTCCCTTCATCGCTCCATCATTCCATCCCTTCATCTCTCCAGCCTTTATGGGTTTTCCTGAATGGATCTGGGATTTTATCACATATGAAATAGCAGATGTTCAGATGAACGTAACATTGAACTGCTCAACCATTAGTGCCAAATTAATAAATGTAATTAATAAAGACCATATATATGTCTTATATATAATAAATATGAACTAAAGTGTTTTTTTGATTAAAAAATTAAATTTTTTTTAATAATTAAGAAGTTTTCATTACGATATAAGTAATACTTATTATATACTTCTATAATCACTATTATAGAACATATAATATTTTTTAATACTGAAAAGTTAAAGTTTTTTAAACAAAAGACAGGCCTATTAATTTATTTAATAATCTCATACATATTTAATATTCTACTTTATATTTTTTCTACCACATGATTTGAGGTATTATTTACAGTTTGTTTGAAGTATGAATGGTGTGGGATGAGATATTTTATAGAGACTGAAAAGTCCATTCTTGCATCTGCATTATTGTTGGCAGCACAGGTATATCTCCTTTGATTGATCCAGACACACAGAAAACATTAACAGCGAGGCAGTATTTTTATATTTGTGTCATATTCATATAAAAAAATGTTTTAAAGATAGCAGAAGGATTTTTTTTTTTGAAATGGTGACAATTACTTGGTTTCTTTAGCTATTTCCTAAATGTTTTGAGCATGCTGTTTGTAATCTTTACTGGAAATTCACATGATAATCATTTGAGGGTGCTTCTTAAACTACGCCCACTTTCATTCATGTGGAGTTTTAGAAAATAAACACTTTTCAGAGTTTATTTATTTAAGTATTAACAAAAGTGATCATATGCGTCAGAGAAAAAAAAGCCCCCCCCACCAATGTTTAATAGCATTTTGCATAATTTTTTGCAAAAGTTGACAACATTACAGCGTGAATGGAAATGATGAGCCATAAAAATATAAGCTACCATTTTTTGATATGGTGGAAATGACCAATTTCACATGATAAATATTGAAGTAGTTGTTTATTTCATTCTTTGTTTAGATTGAAGTCAAGTAAGTTTTTGTATAGTGCTTTTTTCACTCAAAAGCTGAGGTGGATTATATCAGATCCATGATGGCTACGAACAATCAGTTAAAAAAAGAGGACAAAATCAATAATGAATGAAAAGAAAACAAACTCTGGGAAAAGCGCCCAAAGTTGAATGAACATCAAGTGCGGATCCATGTTTGCATTCTGTATAAACTTGGCCGCAGACGAAAGCACACTGCCTGTTCTTCACAGAGGTGTGCAACCTTATAAGAGCAAACTCTATCGTCAAAACAAAGCTGAGATCAGAGGAACCAGAGAAAGATGGAGACATTAATCATAAATAGTTTTGTTGGAATGAAGCTGTTTTACGTATATGCTCCGTGCTCGTGGGAACCCAACTGTTGGATCGATTAAAAAAGGGTCCTCTTTGAACTATTCCACAATTTTTCCTGTTTTTCACAGAGACTTTCCCCTTGGGAATCCAGCGCAGATGATTAAGAATGTGAATTTGCTGGTTTTGAATAAATATCGTCTGGTTAGTACAGCACAGGGTCTGGGTGTACCACCGTGCCAAAACTAATGGATCTTGATACTAGTATTTGAACAATTAAAGTGAAAGCTTCGTGTCCTCAAAAAACAGAATAAAACAGAAGCAGTGATGGAAGAAATAATGATTTTAGGGGGAATATTTAGTGGTGTGCTTTTATTTCTCTTGAAAAATTCCCTTTCCTTGTCAATTTTGGAAATCTATTTCTGCCACAGAATAAAAGCATATAAAAGGTATATATCACAATTCTGACTTTTTCCCCTCACATTTTATATCTCACAGTTCTGACTTTTCTTCTGAGAATTGTAAGTTAACACCTCAAAATTCTGCATTCTGAAAAGAAAAAAAAGGGCAGAATTGTGAGATAAACATGACAAATTAGCTTTTTTATTTATTTATTCTGGGGCGAAAACAAGATTCCATAATTTTTGAATCCTGACAGCATAAAATTCACCAAAAAAAAAACATATTTCTTGTTAAATTGAAGAAAGTCAGGTTTAAAATGACATGGTGGTGAGTAAATGATGACAGGATTTTAGTTTTGAGGTATAAATGGTACTTGGTAAGCTCATGATAAGAGGAGAAATGCAAGAAAATTCAAAAATAAAATGAATTAAAATAATCAGTAGGGCAAAAATGAAAGCTGTAACCCTAGATTTAAATCGAAAATGATAATAATATTATTATTAATAATAATAAGGGAAATGCTTTCTTTACAAGATTATAAAAAAAAGGGAAAAAAAGTTGTACATTAATATAACTGAATTTCTTTCGGCACTTATAAAGTAAATTGTGGATAAGCATATCAAATATTATCTTGTGCTAGCTAATAAAGTGTATCTTTTTATTGTACATATCTTTAGCTCATATAAAGACCTCAAAACTACACGACACACACTCAGATGTCCCCGGGACACGGTTGACAAATCAGTGCATTGTCCAGAAGCCCTATCAAAATATTATGAGTGAGCATTTCGCTTTTCTTTCCTTGTTTATGTTTCCTTCAGGCGTTCGACCAATCACGAGTCTTACTCATCTGGCGACTTGCGAGTCTAGGTCACTCCATTATGAAAGCAAACAACAGCAAACAAATAACAAAAAACTGACTTGCTCTGACAAGGATAACGGAACGGATACCACAGTATTAAAATGACCAAGGGCCGATGCCACATACTTTATAGGTCCATTCGGGTCAGACAGAGGAGCCACAAATGGTATGTGCTGCTTCTGTTAGTGATAACAGAGATAATTCACATACTATAAAATACAGAAGTCTTAAAGGTACAGTGGCACCTTTATATATAGACATATAGAAACACAGTGCTTTTGTGAACTGAATCTTCTAGAAGAGATCGAGTACAACTGGTCTCTGCTAAGAGACCCGTTCATTGCAGAGGATCTATCGTAAGTGCTGTAATGCTAATTTCTCCTAATCTGTTCTGATGAAGAAATAAACTCATCTACATCTACATCTGTAGTTAAAAGTCTCATCTGAATGTCGGTAACTCGTGGGCAGAATGTCCTGACTCTTGCCCTTGAGATCTGCTCTGCTTCCACACAAGCACACACACTCACACTCACACACACACACACACACAAACAAACCCCGCTGCTGTGCCCCTTGCTGAGAGAGTGAAGCCATAATGGACGATACTGGACAAGCCATCAACGAGAGAGAGAGCGGGAACAGGACGAGCGGAAGTGTGAGAGACATGCACATGCTCTGTTTCTGCTCTCCACACACCTTTGATTCCCGTATTGATCTTTTACCTTCCTTCATCCTCAAACACTCCCCCCAATCTCTCTCTTTCTCCGTGTCCTTGGGGCTGCAGTGTTTCTGATGACAAAGTCGGGAATCGTGGAGCGCAGCTTGGTGACTCCCATTGATCTGCATCTATTTTCAGCTCCTGGGCTTGTCTGGTTGGCACAGGCGAATATGCTCTCGCACCACCCAAATCCATGTGTGTTTATGTGTGCCAGGCTCCTGCTGTGGAATAAACAGATATGCGACATATACGTAAACTCAGAATTGTGTGATAAAAAGACAATTGCCTTTTTAAAAATGTTACTCTGTGGGGGGAAAAAATTGAATTATGAGGTGTAAACACAGAATTCTGATGAAAAAAGTCTAAGTTTGAGATATAAACTCAGAACTGTGAGACATAAACTTGAAATTGTGTGAAAAAGTCAGAATTGTGAGATAACAAAAAGTCGCAATTATCTTAATTTTTTTATTTTAAATTTAATTAAATTTTTTCAGTCAAGAAGGAATGACTGATTTGATGTAAATTTATCTACTTTTCATGCTAGGCTAATTTGATGTGAAATATCTAATAATTCAGATAAAAATGAGGAATATACGCCTCTCATACTTGCATGTTTTTGCAGAGGTAAGGTTGCATCACTGTCTGCTGCACTTCGGTGGACATTTCAATTGTTTGCATTTACATTTATTCATTTAGCAGACGTTTTTATCCAAAGCGACTTACAATTGAGGAATACAACAAGTGATTCATCGTAAAAATAAACACAGGAAGTACTCGTACAGTTATAGACATTGTTCAGATTTGTACAAGCTAGACAGGGAGGGATTAAGGAAAGAGAAGCAAAGTTTTTTTTTTTTATATTAGGATGCAGTCAAGTGTTGACGAAAGAGATGAGTTTTCAGCTGTCGCTTGAAAATGGTCAGGGATTCAGCATTCCGGATGGGCGTGGGAAGATTATTCCACCAGCCAGGTACGGTGAAGGAAAATGTTCTGGAAAGTGATGTTGTGCCTCTCTGTGATAGTACCACGAGGCGTCGCTCACTTGTAGATCTCAGGCTTCTGGAGGGAATGTAAATTCGTAAGAGTGAGTGGAAGTAGGAAGGTGCTGAGCCTGTGACTGTTTCCATAACTGGTAGCCAGTGCAGAGAAATAAAGAGAAGTGTGATGTAAGCCCTTTTGGGTTCATTAAAGATCAGCCGTGCTGCTGCATTCTGAATCATTTGTAGAGGTTTGATTGTGCATGATGGAAGTCCAGCCTGAAGAGCATTGCAGTAGTCCAGCCTAGAAATGACAAGGGCCAGGACAAGAAGTTGTGCTCTGTTAGGAAGGGCCTGATCTTTCTGACGTTGTGCAATGCAAACCTGCAAGATCAAGCAATTTTTGCAATGTGGTCTTTGAAAGTCAACTGATCAAAGATTACACCAAGATTTCTGAACAAACTTGTTGGGCTAATTGTTGATTAACCTAGCTGGATTGTGAAATCATGCTGTAGAGTCAGAGTGGCAGGGAAGACGAGAAGCTCAGTCTTTGCCAGGTTGAGCTGTAGGTGATATTCTTTCATCCATGCTGAGATATGTCCGCCAGGCAGCCTGTATCCGTACGCTACCGTGAGCATCTGTTTGAAATGAAAGATATAGCTGTGGTCATCAGCATAGCAGGGTAGGCGAAACATGTCCTGTATTATGGTCCCCAGTTGATTTAGTGTATTTGCGAAGATGAGGTGTCAAACAAGAAAGATCCCTTAGAACCCCAGTGACCATTTGATGTGCTTTGGATACTTCTCCTCCCCAGGCAACCCTGAAAGGCCTACCTGTGAGATAGGATTCAAAACAGTGAAGTGGAATCATGTGATGCCCAGTGATGAGAGGGTGTACAGGAGGATCTGATGATTCACAGTGTCAAAGGCAGCAGGATAGATCCGCAGATGGAAACTGATGATTTGGGAATCACTTATAATCAATCCTCAAGGCTTCAGTGACTGACAGTAACGCAGTCTCAGTTGAATGGCCTCTTCTGAAACCTGACTGGTTAACATCCAGTTGGTTATTCTGTGAAAGAATGAATGATATCTGTTTGAAAACAACTCTTTCGAGGGTTTTCTCTATGAATGGAAGGAGAGAGACAGGTTTGTAGCTATCTGTAAGTGAAGTGTTTACTGTAGGTTTTTTGAGCAGTGGGGTTAACCGAGCCTGCTTGAATGCAGTGGGGAAAATGCCTGTGAAAAGAGATGTGTTGATGATATGTGTGAGTGCTGGTTAGAGTGTAGGAGAGATGCTCTTGGAGAAAGTGTGATGGGATTGTGTCTAGGGGGCATGTTGTAGGATGCTGGAGAGGAGAAGTTTAGATACTTCTGCCTCAATGAGGGGATAGAAGGGGGAGAAAATAGTTTTAGTAGCGGATGTGGTTGGTTTAAGTTCCTGTATGCATGGAGCTGAGAACTGACTGCTAATGGTTTTAGTTTTTTCTGTGAAGAAAATAGCAAAATCACCAGCTGTTAAACTCGGGGGGAGGGGGACAGAGGAGAGAATTGGATGTTTTGAAGAGAATTGCATGTTTCGGAAGCGCTGTTGATCTTGCTGTGCATATGAAGATTTGGCAGTTGGATTCACAGAGAAAGATGAAAGCAAGACTGATCCTAATCAGGTCTGACGGACTCTTTTGATTTGTGCCATTTCCCCCCGGAATTCATTCATTCATTCATCCATCCATTCATCCATCCATTTTAAAGTAATTTAGTCATTTAATTTAACCTTTACTTGCCCAAATTGGTTACTCTTCTAATTATATTTATTTTATTCATTTATTCTTAATTTTTATTATTTGTATTTTAGTCATTTAATCTTTAATTTAATTCCCTTTATTTTTAACTTCTCATTATTACCTTATTTATATTCGTTAATAATTATTAAATTATTTCAAAGTCATTTAATTTAATCTTAGAGATCTTGACCTTCTTGGCAGTAATCCATTAAATGCAGTTAAAACAATTTAAATCATACAACAGACAAACGCAGCTTCAACAGTAAAAGGTAGAGTTATTTGGTTACCTTGTAATTCTTGTAATAAATAATATTTTATTCCTGTTGATATACATAGCTGATGTTTCCTAGCGGGCTTAATTCTTTTAAATTTTGGAAAACAATATAGAGGTGAATTGTTGTAGTGACTGATTGTTTTGCTGTTATCAACAACACAACTGCAGTTGGGTCCATGTGTTGTTATGAACGTTATTATTGAGTTGTCAATTCATAATTACAGAAATTCCAACACAACATGAATGTTGCTTTAGTTTAATGAGAATAGAATCATGGGTAAGAATGTTGCCATGATACCATCATGGTGCACTTTTGTTTTTATGATGTTAGAAATACAATAACTTTTCAATAACTGATTTGAAGGGTACAAAAGATGCTAGGCCAGAATCAAACATCGGCACACAATGGTGCTCAGTCACCTACTTTCAGAGGCCTGTGTTGGATTATGCGCCGGCTGCCCCTTTCATCAGCAGACTCTTACAGTAAACCGAAAAAATCAATTGAGCTGGAAAGAAAAGAGAGGTCGGTGAGATGTAGTTGAACTAATAACCATTGACAGACTGATGACAATTCAGAAAGAGAGAGAGAAAGAAAAGGTGTCTTGCGTAGCAACAGTCTCTCTTGGGATTTGGAGTGAATTAACCACGAAAACACTGAAAATACCAAGGGCAATACAACCAAATGGTTTAATATCTGAGGGAAAGGTCAATTCCTATCTACTCAACTAGTCGAAGTAAAAAACTGCTGCCATTTTATGCATTTTCTCATTCTGATTTGTAACTAATGTACTGTAAATGGCTAATGCTAGCATTCATAAAAGCGCTAGTGGTGTTGAGGCAAATTGAAGAAAAGGGACCTGTAAGGAGCTTGGGTTTGGACCAAGAAGTCCAACTGACTGTAAAAATGCTCACAAGTTCTTCACGTTGTTAATAGCAGAGTTTAGTCCAAAACTAAACGTAATCGGTGTCTGGGAAGCTAGCTTTGCGGTGTGCAAATTTATTGGCTAACAAAACTATAAATAGAAGTGCAACATTGTTAACACGTCGTGAAGCGATGCCAGGCTTGGGAAATAGAAGGTTTGATAGAAACAACACTTTCCAGAGCTGTAGTGACAATAAATGGTTGAAGTCTTAGCTTCTTTCTCTGTTTTTCGGGGTGTGTTGCACGGGGACGTGATAGACAGCCTTGCGTGAGAGTCAAGCGGACAGTGAACAGCAGCCCGCGGGTTCCCGGAGAGGAGATGACTCGACTCATCCGCACTTCCAAACATGAGTGGACACCTCAGTCTGGGGCCAGAGCCAGATGGCGAGAGAGAAAGACAACATCCCTTACAAAAAATAAATACAGTGGTGAGATCATGATATCAGTGTATCACATAGCAATACTATGGTAGTTTGATTAATACCATAGTATTACATGATTACCATAAACAATATGGAAGTATTTACTGGTACTTCAAAGAAGCTAACACCATTTAGTAACCTGTAGCCTTCTTAACTTCAATACAAACATCACACTTAGCCAGCATGTTGCTACTAGTAAATATTACCACAGCTAGCTGATGTGATGTTGACTTTTATTTTGAAAACTTGCATGGTTAAAAAGAAACCCTAGTATCAAATCAAAAGAAATGCATGGACCAAACAACTTAATATTCATGAACAAAATTCATTAAATATTAATTGAAACACCTCATTTATAAATTAGTAAGCATTAGCTTGGTAGCTACCTACTGTACTTTTCAGTCTCCATAGCTGCTAGCTGCCAGCATAGCAAAGTCCCTGGGTGTGACCCATGGTACCATGTCCCAAATTTTTTTTTCCCAGTTTCTTCTAAAATATTTCAATAAATACACCAATCCTTTATGATCACATAACTGTGTGCATCTGAAAACTGTTTGTAGCATCTGAAAATAGTTGAATTTTTTATGACAATGGCATTTTTGCCTGACATGTATTAGAAAAATTATTTTCTGGAAAACCTCTGAATGTAATTTGTCTTGAAAATTTTTAAAACCCCCTTAGCCCTGATGAAATCCAGCTGGACTAAGTGGTAGTTGGTTTAAAATGGGTATGAACTAGTCATTTATGGTCATTAGCCAAATAGCTGATTAGCAGAGTTTGAGACATGAGGGTGAATAAACAACATAATTTTTGGGTGAAGCTTTCTTTTGAAAGCAGATCCCAGCTAACAGGGAACTCTGGCTAATGTTCTGGCAAGGTTCTCATCCAAGTTATCAATTCAACTTCTTCTAGAATATTAAAGGGGTCATATGATGGTGCGATTATCTCGATTTTTGCCTTTCTTTCTCTTTGGAGTGTGACAAGCTCTTGGTGCATAAATAGATCTGTAAAGTTGCAAAGACTAAAGTCTCAAATCCAAATAGATATTCTTTATAAAAGTTAAGAGTCAGCCATGCCTACCTAAAACGGCTTGTTCTAACACGCCCCCACATATCTACCTCACTATGTGGGAAGATTTGCATAACGCCGCACAAATGTTCACGCAAAGAAAGAAGGCGTAACTTTTATTCTCGCTGTAGTATTGTTGCCAGGCTTTGCTGGTGGCCGCCATGTCGTGAAGACGCTGTGAGCTTCGTTGTGAAAGCGAAACTACTTTTTTGGTCTTCCAAAAGAGGACGATATCCGCTTCGTCATGCCTGGAGCTGATCGCAGTGCTGCTTCGCGAGACATACATGCACACTTAGTGCTGTGGATCGCCGGATCGGCTTTTACCGTGGACGAAGCGGCGCTCCTAGCCGGAGTACGTGCCATTGGTTGGCGTGCTCCGCCTGTCGTCGAGTCCTCCCGGGCGTGCTCATTCTCGAGCACTGCTCTCGCTCATCATGTTCCCTCCTATCCTCTCTGCAGTGCTCACACACGGCTAAGGGCCGGGGCTTCCGCTCACGCTAGACCAGCCTCAGCTCACGCTTTTTTTTAACTTTAAACCGCATAAACACATTTCATTACACCAAATAATGTTCTTTTTAGCAGCATCATATGACCCCTTTAAGAGTTTCAACATTGTTAGCTTAGCAGCATGCTAACCCTAAAATCATTTTCAAGTCGACCCTGCAGTGCGCTTAGGGTGTTCCAAATCAATCACATATGAGATTCCACTTTAGTTAGGATGTTGTTTAGTTAGTTATCTACCCATATTTCACTAGGTATAATCACCAATCACACAGTTGGCCTGACTTTTAAGTCCCTTGCTAATTTGTATTTGTTTGTTGTTCTCCTCTTCACCTATTCTTCCATTCCTGCTCTTTACCCATTTCCAATTCTCGTTTCCATCCCTCTCTAACTCCCAGTCACTTCCTCTCTGTCTCTTACTGTCCCTGTCTGGCTCCATCTCCAGAGATCTCTCTGCTTCTACATCTCTGTTTTGTGGCCCACCCCTACATGTTTGTTTGCTTTCAGCCAGCCTGTTCTTCACACCATGCTAGGTGTGAAAAGGAGCCATTCGTTCGGTCCACGGCGCGATCAATACAGATGTGAGGATAAAAGCTCTTGAGAGGGAATGTTTGAAAACTGGCGAGCCCCGTTCGCGTGAGACAGCCGCATTTACACCAAGCCGAGTCTCCACAGGTAACTGTGACCTGTGAAGTTGGAACTTTAATAGGAATTTCATTTTCAATGGGTGATTCTAATAGATAACCGTAGCACAATTTTACCACAAAAACGCAAAAAGGAGGGAAAACAATACGCTAATACTGATAAACTGTTGAAATAGTGACTAAAATGTCAGCTCAACTAGTTGTTTCAAAATCCAGTGAAGTCAACTATCAAGTAAGTGTTTTAGAGGTCTACATAGACTAGAAAAGTCATACAAATAGTGCTCATGAAGTGAATGAAGGCTTGACTCACATTTGACTGCAGGTTTTACCATTAGCATGTTGCTAAGCTAACAATTCAATAACAATCATAAAAGCAAGTTACATTTTGAAAGCCTACAATCCCTTAAAATGATGTGTTGGGTTGATTGCACTGTAGGACACGCACTTCAATATGTCCCGACCCAACTTCCTGTTGCAGTAGGTAACTTGGACCCATTTGCCCAAGCTGGTAGAACTTCATCTAGGTATAGAACTTATTGGTTTTAGTAGAAAACAAACAGATATTTGGATCATGGGAAGATACAATTGTAAACATTGTTAAATACATACAAAATTTGGAACCTAGAAATGTTTTCACATGACGGTTGACAAGATCAGAAGAACTTCAAAGCACAAGGCCTGTTGTGATTGCACAAATTCTTTAATTAAAGGACCAAATTTTATATTTCAACAAGCAGTCAAATGACAAAAAGACAGAACTGCATATGTACCTATCATCTCTGCTACTTTCAGTGTGTTAGAGAAAAAAAAACAAAAAAAACAATTATGATTGATTCTAAAATAAAAACATGGCAAACCATTGACATGGACGACAATTCCTAAGCAAATAGTATAACATTTAAATTCTGGAAATTAAATTTACCAGTATGGCACCATGTTATATTAATTCATTTAAAGTGTAAAACTTCTTAAAATATACAAACAGAATGCACAACCTGAAAAAAATTGTACAATATCTACTCCAAAAAACATCTCTCTAGAAGCCTACATCTTGTGCCAGAAAAAAGTCAAACCTGGTTAGATTGCAGTGCTCTTTAAAATAGTGCTTACAACAATATGAAATAACTTGACTATTTACAAACTCTTTAAACATTTCTTATACGTGTTAAAAGAAATTTGAATCCATAGTCGAGCCAGTGTTATCTCTTATAGGAAATGTCTGTAAATACACTATATATATTTATTTTAAAAAAGAAACGTAAAACAGAGGCTGGCCTGGAAATGTATTTTCTCTGTGACTTTATAATACTATAACATTTAACAATATTATTCATTAAACACCTCGCAGCACCTTGATGAAATATTCTTTTTCTTTTTTAACTGCTTTACAATATACTCATCACATTCAACAATGTAAGCTTCCAGAATCTCTTTTCATGGACAAAACAAAACTGCTCTTGAACTGGTTTTTGAAATGCATTAATGATAAGTTCTGGACAACATGGTCTCATGTCAAACGCATAATAATTAGAGTTAACCATGTTAAAAATCGTTGATTGTACAGGTTGGCTCATACAAAATGTAAAATTTTTACTTAATTTGAGACAATTCAAAACTTGCATGTACATATTTTATGCCTTTACCTGATTTACCCGGTTAACTCTTACCAATTATTACGCGCTCGTCACAAGACTGGGTTGGTTCTGGATTCACTATACACATGAACAATACACATTTGATCTGGAATCATCTTTCCAAAATCTAATCTCACAAAATGTAATAATGAGAAGGGTTCAGATCTACAAGTGAGATCTACAGAAGAGTCTCATTCTTTTTTTGTACAGCTAAACTGCTTTATTATTGACAACGCACATAAGTATTCTTTAAACTGTCAGTAAACTGAAGGTAACACCCTTGCTTTTTTCATAAATAAATATACATCCCAATCTTCTGTTCATATAAACATAAAAAAGTCCTTTACTGCGTTTCAAGACAATCAGTTTTGTAAGAACTATACGCTGCATACACTCCTACGTGATTTACAGACATTGCATCGCATGTCACGCAAACAAAATTTTGCGAACAATTTTGAATGTGGCTCAATTAACGGCGACTAACATCACACACATACTTATGCACAAACGTATCCCAACATGCACCTGTTACAGACGGACCATCTCAAATTGTGATCAACTGCATCTGCCAACTGGAGAAATTTCCCTACGTCTCACAAAGCAAAAGTAATTAATGACACTGAGAGAAATAATCCAAACATAATCTAATACATAATTAATTCATAACTGAATTAATAATATAAATGCGAGTGCTATCACATTATCTTGTGTGGAATATTCAGCAATTGGTTTGATATTTCAGAGGTCAGTCTGGCTCATCTGAATTGAAATTAAGTTGATAAGCAAACCTAAAAAAAAAAATAATAATTTGAAAATTGCAATTTTTTACGTCTTTTTATGTTTTGTTTGACAGTCCTCTCTTGATTGATGGCATCTTTTGGGATAGATCTGTATTGATCTGTATTCAGAGGTAGAAACCAGTGGTCTGAGGGTCAGGGGGAGGTGGGAGTGGCTCAGGAAGCGGGTGAGGACTGTTGCCGAGTGTGGCCACTGCATTGCCGTTGGGAACCAAACAACTTCCTGTGTAGGCCACACTAGCAGAGTTGAGTATAAAGCCTGTCTCCATCTGGAAACAAACAAACAAAAAAATGTTAGAATGTATGTAGCTAAATGGCTAAAAGCTAGCTAAAAGTGTACTAATTTTAGGATGATTAGCATTATGATAATTTTCATGTCAATTAAGATCATTGTCCTTCCATAATTTTGCAGTTTTTCAAAAATAGTTTGCACAAAAACATGGCTTCTGTTAGCCTAGCTTAAAACAGCTTTTGAAAGTCATATAGTGTAAATACAAACTAAAATTGCCAAAATCCACAGCGAGCAACCATGACCTTTCATTAGCATTAGAAGAACTTCTCTGCTATTGACCCAAATTACAGAGCTTACTTATAGAACTAGCACAGCGGTGGCTTATTTAAGCAGATTAGTGGCATCTGGACAGCAGATGTTGTGTTTGCTGGGGTCATTTAAGGTCTTTACAAGATACATTCACCAGGATCATAATCAGGAACAAAAACTAATTCCATGCTGTTTTTGGAGGAACTCATCAAAATAATCAAATTCCAAACTGCCACATACAACATGCTAACCAAAACAAATCTTAAAGATTAGCTGGGTAAAAGCTTTTAAAAATTACATCACTTGGCATAATTTGTCAGTGCATGCTATTTTACCAACTCATAATTTTTTGCTAATGTAGGAATGTGTTGTGCAGATGATAAGTAAATCATTGGCTGTATCACAAATCTCCTCTAGTTATAGTATATGACAGTGTAGTGTTAGTATGCATGAGGTAATGTTGATGCTGGATTGTAGGTCATGGCTGCTCATGCCTAACTGGGCATTTAAGCTCTATTCTCCTTTCAGCTGAGAGCAATGACCCTGAACACACACAACTCAGAAAACTCAAAGCCTAGAATGTAGCGCTGGAATGAATTGTCTCTCTTTCTTTTTCCCTTTGCTTTACCATTGATGATTCATTTTTCTAACCTCGCCATTCCAATTTCAGCACTATTTCTAACTGTACCTCCCTTTTTCTTTGGAAAAGTAGCTCCAGCACTTTATTGCAAAAGTCACTACCACAATGCCACAGCCTTGCAGTGCAGTACACTGGCCCAAGTCAAAACAGTCCAACCAAAAGTATCTATGATAGTATTTGGGGTCTAGATGTTTCAGTTGTCTGCCAGTGAATTGTAAGTGTACTCAACAAGACACAGTATTTAAGATATCATTCTTAAGTAGCACAGACAACAAGGGATGAGTTATTTACCAAATTTGTCTTAGCAAGTACTGCTAACCATCTACAGAAAACACAATCCCTAGATGTGGAACCACAGCATGGTGCTCTACATGCGGAAAGGCAAGATCGTCTGGATAAATGAGTGCAGACAGGAGCCCATGGTCTCTGAATATTGCCTGCTGCATGAGCGGTCCTTTTGTGGAGGCTACTCTTCCTCTAACTCTTGTTCATAGCCTCGGGCTCCCATTTCACAATGGACTAGATGCTACAGTTGGCTGCCATCAGTATAGCGGAAAAACCTGTCTGATGCTGGTGGGCTGACCTGGAAGCTTACACTCTTAAGCTGAAGATTACGATCTTAACCACAGTCACCATAATAAAGCAACACAGCAGGCAAAGCAAACATCCACCTGTGTGGGGCCCCATAGCGAATCTCCAGAGACTGCCAAGACTTTGTATTGTAGGTCTGTCACTGTGCATTATGCAATCTCAGCACATTAGCAATGACCTATTAGGTCTTGGCCACTTATACAGAGCACAATTAGATCAGAGTGAGCATTTAGGCCAATGAAAAAAAGATGAGAAATATGGAGGGGGTGGAGTGGGGCGTTTCATGGTTTGGAGTCCAGAATATCTTTTAAACTACAATACTAGACAATCCGAGCTGTTTAAAGAGCATGTAGACATAAAATCGAACGTAGTGAAGGGTGGTCAAAAGGGTATCTATCATTATGTGAAATGTTAAAGACAATTTGATACAATTTCTAGTGCACAATATTTCTAAGCCAGCAATCTATACCACCTTGACAATGTAAATAAAAAAACGGGATGTCCAATCCCTGCTCCCGGAGGGCCACTTTCATGCAGAGTTTAGCTCCAACACATCTGCATGGAAATTTATAAGTGATCCTCAAGACATTTATTAGCTGGTTCAGGTGTGTTTAGTTAAGACAAGAGCTAAACGTTGCTGGAAGGTGGCCCTCCAAGAGTAGGATTGGACACTCCTAGGTTACTGCAATACCTTTGGTTTTCCCTTATCCATCCTTGATGGTTCTAGGACAACATTCGTTTCAACCAATCAGTTTTTAGGATTAGGGGCTTGACAACATTTTCATCCACAATAATTTCCTATTTGAGATCAGGAGTTGAGGGTGAACTTGGGGTTGTGGATAAGGTTTGGCTGTTATATGTTTGTTTGGGATGTTGATCCAGGAGCTTGTCCAACTTGGTTAAATCACATTGCGCAACTGTATCCTTCCTTAATTCTTACCTTACTGTGGGTGGCGTCATGGGTCAGTTCAGAGCCATAATCTCTCAGTGAGGGAAGGTTTGAAGGTGGGGCTAATCCCAGGATATGCTCCAGAGAGGAGTTCTGTTTGGTATAGGAGGCGTAATAAGTGGGTGCGACCTTTGGCTGCTGCTGCTGCTGTTTCTGATAACCCTGCTGATAGGATGAAGATGAGGCCATGGCTCCCTGAAACTGGCCTACATCCCCAGCAGTACAGATGTTCATTGTAAACTCCACCCCTGAATTGTCAGTCATATTGTAATCAACATGTGTACCCAGTGTTTGTGTGTGTGCCATTTGGCCATTGGGAAAACAAGGTCTATTTGTGTCCAACTGGTCTGTGAAGTCATATCCATTCCACTGCGGATCATTGTAGACCCCGTTCGGAGGGGTATCACTACCCACAGCTGTTTTCTGTTTATACTGGAATGGGTTAAGCAACTGGTTGTGCTGCCATTGATGTGATTGTGATTTACTAGTTCCTGTTATCTCGTCACCAAGTTGAGAGTTCAAGTTGGCTTGTGTGTGTTCAGGAACCCAGTGTCCATTGTGTACAGCTGGTACCGAGTTCACCAACAAAGTATCATGCTGGGTAAACGTAGTTGTCTCAGTGTCTGCTGTAGACACCTGTGGTATTGGTGCCTGGATCCAGCTCTCGGTTTTGTGGCAAACCGACTGGCCATTGAGATGTTGCTGCATACGCTGTGAGAGATGAACTATGGGTGTTATCTGTTTTTGTGGCCAGAAAGGTACGTAAGGAGCAGTCATGGAGGAAGTAATTTGAGAAGCGGAATCGGAAGCAGAACATGGCTTAGGGGGTTCAACAGAATCTAATGCCGCGGCAGAGTTTTGAGCATCTGTTGAGTCCTTGATCCGGTTCTCCAGTGAGTCTTGGACGTAGGAGAGGATTTCGTTGTTGGTGAGAAGATCATTCAGAGATGGGATGTAATCTGGATCCATCTCTACCTGGATCATCCTCTCATCCAGAAGCAGCAGCTCTAGGTCCTCTGCGATGAGTCCCAGGTTTTCCAGGGCACTGAATAGCTCACTGTTGGAACAGCTTTCCTCATTTTCTAGGGACAGAGAGTCTAATGTTGCCAGTAGTGGGTCAAAACTTGATGGTTCCTGTTTGGAGACTGCAGTTACACCATTCTGCGCTGGATTCCAACTTTCATTTTCCGCCGAAGAAGAGAAAGTGCCAGTCTCTCCTTGCTCACTGAAGAGGCTACTGTGGAATGACATTCTAGGCTCCATAGCAGGCTGGCAAACATAAACAGACTCGTCCTGTCTCATCATGGCTCCCAGCAAAGAACTTGGGTCCAGATCATCCTTTGAACTTTTGCCCACCTTGTTCTTTTTGGTTTTGTTGTTCTTGCCTTTGCCCTGAAGGGTGTCGGGGAAACCTGGCATGGGGTAGCTGATTTGGTACAGCAGAGCTTCTCCAGTAGCAAAGGTGAACGGAAGATGCATAGATCGCTTCCTCAAATGCTCTCCACCCTCTTCTTCTCTGAATAAATGAATAAAAAACTTTGTCAGTGGATGTGTAAGAAGTACATTCATCAAAATCTTGCTAATTCGTCCATGCTATTTAACAGTTTAAAGATGAACACTAGCATGTTAATCAACTACATCTATTTTGTAAATTGTTAGTGCAGAAATATAAATGGATATTAGCCATAATGTACTTACACAAGAGGCCTCTGGGTGGCAATGATGTAGTCAGGCTTGCCGTTTTTGTGGACAAGTCTAGCGTTAGCTTGTACCCATTTCCAGCGGTTGTCCTTTGTAAGCAGTCTAAAAACAGTCAGGCCGCTTTCTCCAGTCTTGATCACTGCAATAGACAATGCAACAGTGTTTAAACCCAGTTATTAGTTGAAACATACACATCAGATTTTTCTGCCTTGTTGCTTTTTTCTGCTAACAGATGTTGGCTCCATATTGAATTACTGATTTTACTGGTTTTAAGGCTCTAGTTCACATGTCCCTCTACTTCTAACATCAAGGATTTATCCAATCTCCTCCATAAGCTATGGCAGTGGTTCTCAAACCTCTCCATGAAGTACCTCCAGCGCTGCACATTTTGTATGTCTCCCTATATCTGACACACCCACTTCAGGTCTTGCAGTCTCCACTAATGAGCTGATGAGTTGAATCAGGTGTGATAGATGAGGGAGACATACAAAATGTGCAGGGCTGGGGGTACTCCAGGACAGGTTTGAGAACCACTGATCTATGGGATTATGGGAAAACATTCCTCCTCCTGTCTCTTGCTCTGTCTGTCTCTTTTTTACACTTCTTGCCATAGACCATCATAATAGACCATCATAGAATAATCAGAATTCAAAAGTCCATACAATTGATAATATCAGTCGATTTCACTTCCTGTGATAACATTTATAGATTACCTCCTGTGAACCAAGCTGAATGAAAATACTGTCACTTGTTCAAGTATTTGCCTAAGAGCACACTGCTCATGTCTTTTAGCGTCACTAGTTTATTTTAGACACAAAGCCTTTGGCAACAATGTCAGCATGCATCAGCAGAAAGACAGCTCATCATAGCTGTTTCTTAATCTACATGTATTCAGTCAATCACATTATTAGTTAAGTAGCATTTTCAACATAGATGCTTTAGGCTGAATTTGACTTTCTTGAACAATAAAACTCCAAAATGACACATCTGAAAATCTTACTCCTGACATGGTTCTCAGCACAATAGAGCATATCAGCTGCATGGATGAACTGGTACCCTGAACCACGAACTCGCAGCTCTGCCTCGGTGTAGCCAAGAACGATTTTACCCCTACAACAAAGGCAAAACCAACATCAGTGATTCTTACATCATTTTCTATTGTACTTATGGATATATAAACATTTGTATACAATGCACGTTACAACTCTTTCAAAAGAAATGTCCATCATTACTTAGCATCACAGGCCATTGGGGTGAAGTCCAACTTGTGTTTGGTTCTGAAAATCATGTTCTTGGTTCGGATCTCCATTATGGAAGGAGGCTGTAGGGGTGTCGCTATGGCAAACAGGGCAAGCTGGGGTGGCATTTGGCCTCCGTCATCCAAACGCTTGTTCTCTCCATGCAGGAATTTCAGACGTCCTTGAAGATTCAGGGCCTTAATGGGGCATAAATGACAATGAATATTGGAATTTGTACTATACAAAAAATAAATAAATAAACTTAAAAAAGGCATAACATGAAAAGTTTTAAAGTGGACATTAATTTAAATACGGAATTTCATCTAATAATTATATGTTTCAAATACATGGCAACTACTACAAAAAGAGCAAACAAACAAGAATAATAAAAATATGACATGCAAAAAATGAAAGACGTACATAACCGATACACGTAATATATGAACATACACAGCTGGAGCTGAATGATTTTGTTGCCGTGCCCTTGGCAAACCACATAATTTGTCTCTGACTCAGTGTGAGCAATAGAACTCAATCCAGGTCATCTATTAATGAAGGCTATGACCACAATGTGTCATATCTGAATGTTTGCTTGTTTGTGATTGGTTAGTCAACCTTACAACTTTTGTTCTGATTGGCGGAGATTAAGCCATCTAAAAGTGAGTGTTTTATGTATGTTAGCCATGATTAATTTAGTGCCACTTTTGAATATGCACAAACATAAAACTACAATACAATATATTTTGTGGCTGCAAGGCACTCTTGATAACCTATTTTTTGTTGTTGTTTCATTTCTGGGTGAGCTGTTCCTTTAAGGCTTGTAAATTATGTGATGTCTTGTGTAACGCCTGATTTAAAGTAGTTCTGCTTATGTAAGGCTAATGTCTCAGTTCGGGAATGACTTTGTGAAGTATTAATACAGAGACACACATTCACATACACAAACGGAAAACGTTAGTCAAACTATATTTCATTTGGCGCAAATAAAAATGAAGCTTTCAGCATAACTTTCCAAGTTGGCGGTGTGTCAATTAAATAATCATGATGGAAGCTAATTGGACATAATGACGTGTTCATTGTGAACCTCCCAAGAGAACATAATAGTTGCATTCAAAAATACCAAAAGGACCAAAAAAAAAAACCCCATAATGGAAAAGAGTTTGAGGTTGCTCATATTTATAGCTCATGCTAATGAATTTCTCTGAACACATGGGGAGACCCCTGTTAGCGTGCCGCTCCTGACAAGTTAAGTGTAGTCATGCTATACTTGAGGGAGATGGATTTGGTAAAGATGGAGTGGAGGGGAAAGAAAGTAAAAGAGGGAGACTGAAGAAATAAAGGGCTAGAGTACAGAGAATTAGTGTAGTAGTGAGCTTTGCACGCATACGTATCTCTTCACTACCACAATGCCAAGATTAGCAAAAAAAGAGACAGCTGTCTGGCTGAAAAGAATGAATGGGAAAAATACTTTTGGAATAAAGACAGCTGAAAGAGCTGGTGGTCACTATTGCGCTCCATACAGTAGCTAAAGCCTGGATTTCTTCAAATTAGCTTTAATTTATGCTAACAAGAACAGGTTCTCGTTATTATGCTCTATTTCTTCTAGGACCAATTAAAACCTGTTCCACATGACACTATTGCTCCTTTAAGACGGATTACAGAGGTGTTCCAAAAATTCTGATCTCTGTGGCTGCTAGAGGCACAATCCAACACAAAGTTAGCTCCACTAACCTAGATGCTAACTCACTCTGTAATCTGGAACATCGGGGCTTAGAGACTTTGAATAGCAAGATATTTTCCATCTTACTAATATTAAAATTCCAACAGTATTTCCATAGTTCCTGTGTAGGCAACTCATTAGGGTTTGAGAGCAAAATAAAAGCTTTAGCTGTTTGACACTAACCAGGAATCCCGAAGAATTGTCTAGGAGGCATCGGAAACGACAGACGAAATTTCTCTCCAGGAAAGAGGAGTTTTCAGGAGGCAGTTGGTCAGGGTTGCATGTCACCAGCGACATACTTGGGGCAGAATCTCCATCTAAGAGAAACAAAAAAGAACTTAGAGACTCAGTAGTGTGTCTAGACTTTTTCAACCGGAGGTCATCATTGAATTATCCACTGACCACTGTTTCCTTTTTTCCCTTTCTGTTTGCTTTTATCCTTAATTAAAATTGACATTTTAGTGACCATAACATTTATTATAACTCCAGGAGCTTCCACTAAAGGTCAGACCACCCTCCCCCTCTCATTTGTTTCAAAAATGAGACTCTTGCTTAAAAGTTTTGGTTCTTTTATCATTCATTTGTTATGAATAATTCATATATTAAAATATGTTATATATAAAGACCTTTTTTTGCAGAATTTCAGGCAAAAATAACTCAATATAGTGCTACCATGATATAAAATGATATATTTCCTGACCTTGTGGTGATTCTTCTGTCTGCGTGCTGGTTGGAGGCGGGTTCAAGGCCCAGTGTAAGTTGCGTCTGAAGGCCTGCTGGTCTTCAGTATGAATGAGTTCAAACAGATTTTGATGCATCACATCTGTCTGGGTAACCGAAGGACAAATGAAAAGGGACAGTGTGAGAGAATTAAGTTGAAAGGATGTAGCATCACTTTATGGTTTTAAAAAGTTTCAGGACCAACTACAAATATGTAAAGTAATGTTTGGTATCTGTAAGGTTTTTAATGTTTTTGAAAGAAGTCTCTCATGCTTAAGGTTGCATTTATTTGATAAAAAAATATAGTAAAAACAGTAATATTTTGAAATCTTATTACAATTGCAAATAATTGTTTTCTACTGGAAGCTATTTAAAATCGCTGGATTCACTTTATTCACAGAAAAATGGCTTATTTCTGACTCGCTATCAACTTTGACCTGGTATCAAATTCCCTCTTTTCCTGTCTAAACACATTCATACGAACAAAAGGAGGACATCGTAAGCACAGAAAGTAAACAAATATGGAGTCGCCGTTGGAAGTCATAAGTAACTTTAAGTAATTGGATATGCCGGCCAGACGAATCCGAGTAAGCCTATTTGATTAAAGCGCCATTCAATTTCTCCCTCAATTCAAACTGTTGCTCGAGAGGAGGCTGCAGTATTAATCAGCATTAGGCAGAGTGATGAGTATATATTATTATATTCTTATATGTGGGTGGTGTGTTGTGTGTGTGTGTGTGTGTGTGTTGGGGTGTGGGTGCACTAAGAATAGAGAGGGAGAAGAAGCCTATGGAATGGTTATCCAACAGGTGAGTCTGACGTAATTCTGATTCTGGGAATGTGTACGTACAGGGCATCCTTATCAATCAGATTAAAACTGTGTCACCTGCAAACTCATTACGTCATGCCTGGTTTGGACATAATTTAAGTGCATAAGTAGCCCTACTACAAAATAAAGGCCTATTTGCACCAAGAGCGACGCGTCAAAGTAGCATTTTTACACTTTTTAAAAGATCAACGTGTTGAAACAAAATATTCAGAAATTTTGCATTTAAATGTTTTGTTGGTATTTCATAAGGAAATGTAAAGAAAAATCCAATCCCAAAATTCATATCCCAAAGATACTGACTGTAATTCAGCTGTCTACTGGATTAGTATTAGAACCGTGGCCATATGATACATATGTGTTTATGTAAGAGACTGTTGAGAAGGATAATTACCTGGTGGAATCCCAAGTAATCCTGGATGGTGTGAGAACAGTAGAAAATGATCCCCTCAGCAGTGACCACCAACACAAAGCCATTAAGAGCCTGTGACCATAAACAAATGAACGAACAAACACAGGAAATACAATTATTACGTTATTGGTCATAAAGAAGATTATGGAAGCCTGTTTCTGCCAAAGAATAAAACAATAGAAAAGGTCAAAAAAAGTCAGAATTGTTAGATATAAACCCAGTATTCTGATTTTTTTTCTAGAAATTCCAAGTTTATATATCACAATTGCAATTCTGACTTTTTTCTCAGAATTCTACAATTACATCTCGCAATTCTGACTTTTTCTGACTTCCATAGCTGATTGAAAACCTGCTTTTTAATTGAATCACCACATTATTCTCTCAATTTGTTTTTTAAAGAACCCCAAAATGGCTTGACAAGTACAGTTTTCTTTTCTGTGTTGATGTATTTCCTATTTTAATATTCACGTTGATAATACAAATGATGCATTAGGACTTGCATTTACTGACCTAATAAACTCTTTTGGAGTCAAGCAAACCGTCACCGTGCCCACGCATCGTTTTAATCATACGCTAAATTTAAAATATTTCGCATGGAATTGATCTTACTGATATAAATATCGTACCTCAAAGCGATGATGTTACTGACCCAGGGCCCTGCATGCTGTGTATTACTAATATTAACTATATGGCTCCGCATTATCGTCCGTGTAGAACTATTGTTCCAACCACCAAAGATAGATTGCAAATAAACTGCCTGATTTATCTCAACTGCTTTGTGTACCAATAAGTACACATGAACTCGACGAAATAACTAGCAACATGGGCACAATATTCTCTAATACATTAGAAGCTGTTTCCCCATCAAATTGAAAAAGGTTAGAGAAAAAAACATACTGCGCCTTGGTACAACAGTAATACCCATTCTCTCAAGAAAAAAACTCGTAGTCTTGAGCGCAAATGGAGAAAAACTAAATTGGAAGTATTTAGAATTGCGTGGAAAAAACAGTATGTCCAGCTATAGACAAGCTCTAAAAGCTGCCAGGGCCGAGCATATCCACAAACTCATAGAAAATAACCAAAACAATCCTAGGTTTTTATTTAGCACAGTGGCTAGATTAACAAATAACCAGACGCCACCCGATCTAAATATTCCCTCACAGTTAATAGTAATGACTTTATGAATTTCATCACTGATAAAATAGATAACATCAGAAATACAAAAACAAATGTAGATTCTACAGCGTATAATACTTTAGCTTCATTCATCGCACCAAAAGATAAACTGCAGTGCTTTACAGCTATAGGACAGGAAGAGCTAAATAAACTTATCACTGCATCTAAACCAACAACATGCCTGTTAGATCCTGTACCCACTAAATTACTGAAAGAGTTACCTGTAGCAGAAGAACCGCTTCACAATATTATTAACTCGTCGTTGTCTTAAGGTCACGTCCCAAAACCATTCAAGCTGGCGGTCATTAAGTCTCTTATTAAGAAACCACAACTAGAGCCTAGCAAACTGACAAATTACAGACCCATTTCAAATATTCCTTTTATATCTAAAATTTTAGAAAAAGCTGTGTCTGCTCAATTGTGCTCCTTCCTGCAAAAAAATGATCTCTATGAAGAATTTCAGTCAGGTTTCAGGCCCCACCATAGCACAGAAACTGCACTTGTTAAAATTACAAATGACTTGCTTCTTGCGTCAGACCAAGGATTCATCTCATTGCTAGTTTTACTTGACCATAGTGCTGCGTTCGACACTATAGATCATGACATAATCATAGATCGATTACAAAACTATACAGGTATACAAGGGCAGGCTTTAAGATGGTTTAGATCCTACCTGTCGATCGCTACCACTTGTTTTTTCATTTAAATGGGAGTCATCTCAATTATCACCAGTAAAAAATTTGAAGTGCCACAAGGATCTGTCCTAGATCCTCTGCTATTTTCGATATACATGTTGCCCCTTGGTAATATTATTAGAAAATACGGGATTAGTTTCCACTGTTATGCCGATGATACTCAACTATATATCTCAACAAGACCAGATGAAACTTCTAAATCATCTAAGTAACAGAGTGTGTTAAATATGTAAAAGATTGGATGACCAATAATTTTCTTCTATTAAATTTGGATAAGACAGATATATTATTTATTGGACCAAAAGACAGTACACAGTATCTTGTGGATTACAATTTGCTATTAGACGGATGTACGGTTACTTCCTCTATAGTCAAATCTGGGTGTTATATTAGATAGCAAGTCTTTTGAAAATCATATTTCCCATGTGACAAAAACAGCATTCTTCCATCTTAGAAAACATTGCCAAGTTACGAAACATGATACAGGTTTCTGATGCAGAAAAGCATGTTCATGCATTCATGACCTCTAGAATGGACAATTGTAATGCACTGCTAGGTGGTTGTCCGGCATCTTCAATAAACAAACTACAGGTAGTCCAAAATGCAGCGGCTAGAGTCCTTACCAGGTCAAGAAAATATGATCATATTACCCCAATTTTACAGTCTCTGCACTGGCTACCTGTTAAGTTCAGTATCAGTTACAAAATATTACTACTTAATTTTAAGGCCCTAAATGGTTTAACTCCTGCGTACCTAACTAGTCTTCTAACACGCTACAATCCATCACGCTCCCTAAAGTCGCAAAACTCTGGAATTTTGGTAGTAACTAGGATAGCAAAGTCCACTAAAGGAGGTAGAGCTTTTTTGCATTTGGCTCCTAAACTCTGGAATAGTCTTTCTGATAATGTTCGGGGTTCAGACACAGTTTCTCTGTTTAAATCTAGATTAAAGACTCTTTGGCCAAGCATTCAAATAATGCATCTCATAATCTTTTACTGCAGTCATAATCTTTTACTGCAGTTATATCTAATCAAATGCACATTATTATTAGTTAGTTTGGGTTAAACAAATCATTTTGCTTGGTTGGAACAGCAGCTAATCTAATTATGTCTCTATTTGTTTCTCTCTTTTTTGCCACGGGATTAACATCCCGTGGTAACTCGGATTTACACAAGCTTCAGTCTGGACCCAGAACACCTGAGAAGAGATGATGCAACTCCTCAGAGGACATCAGATGATGCCAAACTGAAACAACAAACTACCAAATTTTGCTATAAGTTTGATCGCAACATATAATCATTGCTGTTAATAATGTTCATCGTTTTTAGACGTCTAATATTGAACCGTTCTGCTGGTTCGTCTGGTCAGAGGAGAACTGGCCCCCCGACTGAGCCTGGGTCTCCAAGGTTTTTTCTCCATTCTGTCACCGATGGAGTTTTGGTTCCTTGCCGCTGTCGCCTGTGGCTTGCTTAGTTGGGGACACTTCATTTCCAGCGTTATCGTTGACATGATTGCAAAGATATTATTTAAACTGAGCTGGATGATAACATCACTGAACTCAATGA
Source organism: Sinocyclocheilus anophthalmus (assembly GCA_018155175.1). Taxonomy (NCBI): domain Eukaryota; kingdom Metazoa; phylum Chordata; class Actinopteri; order Cypriniformes; family Cyprinidae; genus Sinocyclocheilus; species Sinocyclocheilus anophthalmus. The sequence goes on along the minus strand of JADLZN010000820.1, from coordinate 28,710 downwards.
TGAACTGTCTTTAACTGAAAAATGAGTGTTTACTATTGTCATTTTGCATTATTGACACTATTTTCCTAATTAATGCTGTTCAGTTGCTTTGTCACAATCTGTATTGTTAAAAGCGCTATATAAATAAAGGTGACTTGACTTGACTTGACTTATTAAAATGAAGTTGGTACAGAGCATATCAACCAATTTTTGAAAAATGTCCAATAGTCATTTGTTTAAGCTAGTCATAAACTGAAACTAAATTTAACTGAAAGGAGAGACATTTTTTGAAATTCCTTATATGTGCTACAAGTACAGTTATCTGAGTACACTAGCATATGCCATTTTGTTCTGTGTGTGTATTTTTGTGGAGGGGATTTTGCAGCTCATCACCATCTGGTGGGCTCTAAGTGTGGATCTGTGATTATGGTAATCTGACACATCCACAGACAATACAAAAACAACTGTGTATGGCTACACTGTGGAGTCCCTGAACAAATCCACCATCGATAAAACCCTCAAGCACTGAGTGTGACAGTCAAATAAGTATGTTGGTATAATTTTTCACTTTTTACAAGTACCCGATTCTTTTGAGAACATTCTTAAAAATGTGAAATACATTTATATTTTGAAAATAAATATAAAATAAAACTAAGTTACTGCTAAATTCTGAAACCTAGACTAACATTATATGTCGATATCATGGGGAAAAAATTACTATAAATACTACAACATAGAAAATGGTTCTTTTAATAACATTAATAAGAAGAAAACAAAAACAGATTCACAGAGAAGCCCCAAAGTGCAACACTGTACTTCGGTCTGAGTGTAAATAACGGCTCTCTTGAAATCCTACGAATGTTTTATTTAGGCTGTGCTTGTGTTTGTGTTGCAAACACTTTCTAAATGCAAACTGAACCCTTTAACCTAAAAAGATATGATAAGGTAACAAGCAATAAATCACTAAATCATCTTTTCCACTTTAATCTGTGATTGTTTTTGCCAGATAATATGTACATAATAATGTGCTGCAGTATTATTACAATAATATTACATATTATTATGGGGTAACGCACACAGAATTAGTGTGCGTTACCCCACCATGAATGGTACAGCAGTTTATAGGGTCTTCCAGCGTCCCTCTCATTTGCCTGAACATCTGCATTGCATACCAACACACACGCACACGCATACTAATTCATACATGCACACCTGGTCCAAACACACTCAGAAAACATGGTCGAGTAGCAGCGCTCAGAATAAATATTTCGGCTTGTTGGTTGGCAGAACAGCCCACATGGGGCTCTTGTGGGGCAGGAGGGGGAGGGAGGATGGCAGTCAGGAAGCATTACTATCAAATATGTACCACTGCATCGTTCACAGGCCAGCACACACAACACACACACAACTATACACAACACAGGGGAGAGAGTGCATGAGAGAGAGAGAGACAGAGAGAGAGAGAGAGAGAGTATGAGGTAGAGTATGAAGCAGAGAAACAACAGAGCTGAGAAGATATATCTATATATATATATATATATCTAGATAGTAGTAGGAAGGAACGAAAGGAAAGTAAAGCAAGGACAGAAGGACAGAAGGAAGAAAGGAAGAGGAATGGATCGATGGAAGGAAATAAGGGAAGAAGCAAGGAAGAAAAGAAAATAACAGGAAGAAAGGTAGCACATGACAGGAAGGAAGGAAAGAAGGAAGATAACAGGAAGGAAGGAGCATGACAGGAGGGAAGTAAAGAAGAAATGGATCGATGGATGTAAAAAAGGAAGAAGCAAAGGAAGAATGGAAGGAAGGAAGGCATGTATCAATAGAAGACAGAAAGTAAGGAAAAACAGACCGAAAGAAAGGAAAGAAGAAATAGGAGTAAAGAAAGGAAGGAAAAGACAGAAAGAAGCAAGGAAGGAAGGAAGCAAAGAAGGAAGAAAGGAAGGATGAAATAGACAGGAATGAAAGATAAAGGATAATTAGAATGTGAAAGCATGTGTGATGAAATGAAAACACAGATGTGAGTGGACAGGTGGTTCAAAGTTCTTAGTCACCGGATGGACAGAGAAAAACTTTCAAAGTAAAAAAAATTAATAAATAAAATAGAATAAGAGAATACTTTTACCTCTTATTTTATCCTTCCTTTATAATACATGAGATCTCTATATGTGCATTATTCATGCCTAAGTGTCTGAAACGAGAATAAGGCTGGCCAGAAATAGCCTCTCCTCTTTTCTCCTCTTCTCCTCCTCGAGGACATCGCTTTAAATTACTCTTTATAACATACTTATGGCACATGGACACCATATAAACACACACAAACACACACATGTTTGTCCTTCTGACCTGTAGTAGGAGCTCTCCTTCATGCAGCCAGCCATCAACCAATCCCGTTGCTTTACTGTTGTCATGGTTACTGTTGCTTGCTGACAAACCATTGCAGCTGTGGTTTTTCAGAGCGACTGTTGACAGAAAAAAAGAAAGAAATATTTACATAATGTATGTTGTACAACTATAGTTAGTAGTGTTTATTAAGTGAAACATCACTATTACTCACTACTGTATATGTACGTTCAGTGGACATTCTCCAAAATGGCACCAGCGGAGGAGACAAATTGTTGAATAAAATCATTATTTTTTGTTTTCTTTGCACACAAAAATATTCTTGTAGCTTCGTAGAATTGCGGTTGAACCACTGATGCCACATGGATTATTTTACCGATCTCATTGCTACGTTTCTGAACCTTGATCGTGGTAATTACATTGCTGCTATAGGGCCTTTCGCACCGCGGGAACCTTTTCATAATATCAGAACTAATTGTGGAACTACCCACTTTTTGGTGTTTTCGCACCGCCGGAACTGGGTGCGATTTTAGTACCGGACTGCCTTTTTCAAGAACCAAATTAGATCCTACTAATGGGACCAGTTGTGCAGGGTCTAACCAGCACAACTGGTAACTGATCGTGACGTAAGTAGACATTGATTGACCAAACATGTATGAAAACGCCCTCACCCGCCATTAATTAAAACGGCATGTAAACACACTGTAAACATTGTGTCAACTTATTTCGCAAGAATGGAGAACAGCGATAGATGGACGGACGCTGAAGTGCAGGCACTTGTAGCAAATGTAGCACTGCCAGTTGTCGTTGGAGAATCTTAGTCCTCCATTCCGTTCTTTCAATCGCTTTACATATACATCAACTTTCCATGTGCGTTATTGTGAAACCCGCGAGACACAACAAAAACAGCTCCGATCACAGCGTCCTCATCCTCCTTTTGTTAATGTTGTTCTTCTTTGTTTCAGTTGTTGAACGCCGCGCACAAATGACGACGCTGTCGACCGGCTTACGTCACTTCTTAGTACACACTCTCGGTGCTAATGCAACCCTTTAAATAGTACTGGGAAATAGTTCGCGCAAAATCGTCCCAGTACTTTAGAACTGTACATTTAGTTCTGGAACTAAAGCGGTGCGAAAGGCCCTTAAGAGAGGGTCAGAGAGCTCTCAGAATTCTTAACAAATATCTTAATTCGTGTCCTGAAGATGAACGGAGGTCTTACGGGTTTAGAACGACATGAAGGGTGAGTAATTAATGACAAATTAAATTTTTGGGTGAACTATCCCTTAAAATACTCTAAAGTCTTTGAGTTCATATTGAGATCTCTGACTTTATTACAGATTTTACAGAAACTGAGCAGAGATTGAGACATCGTTGAGAAGAAACACAAGAATTAAAATCTTAGAAGCAGAGATTTTACGCAACAGTCTAAATTAGTTAAATTATGTTCTATTCAGTTAAAATACAGTTTTCAAACAGGTTTCCCATACACTCTGCCACTGGTCAGGCGGACAGATGGCCCCGCCCCAAACTAACGCCATTGGCTGAGCCACTGTTGCCATGCAAGGCTGGTCTGAATTTTTAAACAAACAGAGCAATTATAGCGCCACAGAAACACAGTGATTCAAGGATCTCAACCTATCCACCTTTTTCTTGTCGTAAAAATGGGCGCGGCCATTTGTAAATTACATGGGTCTGGCTTCCGGTTTCATCTGCGTCCACTCCGTCCAGCTATTTTTAGCTGAACAAAACAGTTCGTTTTGCTGCTTGATATTGAAAGTTGGTGTGTCTTATCATATTATTTTAATGTATTATCATAATAAACACTGTGGTTTGTAGTGCAAACAGTTTTACCGTTTACTGCACGTTGTTATTCTCCTCGTTATTTACCTATAGCGGTTAATGAACCGGAAGTCTCACCCATAGGCTTACTTCCGCGTTGAAGAAAAAGGTGGATAGAAATAGGTTAATTAATTATACAAATATATTAAACTGACAGGAAAAAAGTATTTTAACATCGAAAAATCGCTTAAAATGTAATTTAAGGTATGCCATACTTTCTTCTACTTAATATTCAATACGCGCTCTAAAAATGAGTCTGTGCTGTTTTCGTCGTGGCCATTAATGGATTTGCTCTGTGTGGCCCTCTCTCAGGACAAGACAAACTCTTTTGAGCATTAGTGGAGGAACTGACCTACAAACGACAGGGGAAATGGAGAGAGACAGGCCAGGCCAGGAGAACAGGGATATTGAAAAGCTTTTGCCCTGACAGAGAGAAAGAGAGAGACAGAAAAGGAAAGAGGAAGCACTTTTCACTTGTGAGAACATACGTGGAAAACGCATTTGGGCACGGTGAGAGAAAGGTCACCTCGCTCTCGCTCCTAACCATCTAGCAACGACATAAACAAATGTGTCAAATGTGGCATCTTGTGGCTGATATTAAACCTGTGAAGTGCTCAGCACAGTTGCGAACATTTGTTTGTTGTTACTGTCCAAAAATGTCCACAATAGCTGAACTACTATTTACACCAATTATTTCCATAACCAAAAACTCACTCAAGCAAATGCCTCTAGATGTCATGAAAACTAATTTTGATGATTACATTTGGCTCCTTTTGTTCTCCTGCAGCAACCTCTGACCCTTTTAATAGTCCTGACGCATGACCTGTCATGACCCCTGACCCCTGTCAAGACATGATACAATGAGTGACAAAGAGGTTGATGTTATTCTGCGCATCTTTTCATTCATCACAATTCTCTATTATAACACCATAATTTTGTGAAGAAAACCCGGGGGGGGGGCACCTTTGCCTAACCCTTTAGGGGGTTTTTTTTTTGGTTCACTGGGTCCCAATGACGCAACTTTTTCTATTTATTCAATATGATTCTATTTTAGATTTAGATATAAGTATAGTGATGTTGGATATATTTTTTTTCTTTTATCTTTCATTTTCTCTTTAACTGTTTTTGTTTGGTGGTTTTTAATTACTTGCTCGCTATATAAAAGTAGGTGCCTGTCCGCGGTCGCCAGTTACTAGTGTTTAGGAGGGTGTGTGGTGGGCACGCCGAGTCCTGAGCGTGCCGATCTCGGGGGCGGCGGTTGGATCACATCCGTGCTCAGTGTTACAGCCATCGACCGGCTTCTGGAGTGGCCAGCGTCATCTGGAGGAGTCCCAAACAGCTGGGTCGGACCACTGAAGGAGGTATTTTCAAACCGCAGCTCAGGTATAGTAGTGACCGAAGGAATACGATCAAACCCCACCAAACAGATTTTGACACAAACAGTGTTTAAAAAAAATAACCACGGAAGCCGCAAATCCGCACCATATTAATTCCACCCCAATGTGAATGTAAAAAAGTTTAACCTACTACCTGACCCCACCTATATATATATACTATATTGAGAGAAGACCATTTATACTGCTCTGTTAAAAACATAATTAAACGAATTAACATAACAAGTATTATGGTTAAACCAGTATGTTATTGCCAAGAATTAAATAGCAATTCAAGTTAAAGAATAAGTTTAAGAATGACTATGTATTATTACATTTATATCATTTATAAATATAAGCAAGAAAGGGGGAAACATGAATAAGTATTCAACTATCAGTATATGTTCATTATTTACTTAATTAAAATATAATAATTAAACATAATTAAAACGTGTGTGTGTGTGAATACAGTATAACAGCAATATGTTTGTTATATTATTAACAATAAATCAACAAATTATAAAAAATTTTTACATTATTATAATGCTAATGATAATATATTAGGGCTGTGAATCTTTGGGTAGACAACGAATCGATTAGATTCACGATTCATACTGTAGGTTTTCGATTCCATTCAAGAACGATTTTTGCAAATTCAAAACGATTCAAAATCGATTCGAGGAACAATTCGATTCTCATTCTATAAGTGGCATCACCCAGGTTATTTTCACAGTCACAGGATTATTAGGCTTACACTAAAGTCTTAAATGCTTAGTTCAGGGGGGCAAATTTACACGCCAGCCCTTTATGGTTAGAGAAACGACGGATGCGCGTGCGCAATCCTGTAAACAGTCACTGCAGGAGGAGAAAATAGTGGAGCGCGTGACGGAGAGATGCGAGGTCACAAACACTGTTCAAGGTCTCCATTAATTCGTGCCTTGAGTAACTGAAGTTGTATAGATTTTGAAGCATTGAATCGCGATAGAAATAGCGATCTATTCGATTCTTAGGTTGTTAAATCGATACTGTCGAAATTGGTGAGTCACGATCAACAAATACAGTTTCAAGAGCGATGCCTGCATCGTAAGGTTGTAATCGATGCATCGAGAAAAGAGGGTGAATCGTCTACCCTAATATATATATTTATTAAGCTACTAAGAGGCATCAGACTTAAAGGGGTAGTTCACCCAAAAATGAAAATTTCTGTCTAATTGACACCCTCTGTGGTTAAGACCTTCGTTTATCTTCGGAACACAAATTAAAGATATTTTTGATGAATTCTGAGAGATCTCTGACCCTCCCATAGACAGCAAGGTAACTAACACGTTCAAGGTCCAGAAAAGTACCAAGATGATCAACAAAGTAGCCCGTGTTACATCAGTGGTTCAACTGTAAAGTTACGAAGCTACGAGAATACGTTTTTTGCGCAAAGAAAACAAAAATAACAACTTTATTCCACATTTTCGTCTCTACTGCGTCACTTGTGGACGGCGGGATACGTGACAGTATCAGACAACGAGCTTGTGTGGCGGCTGAACAGATCGGCGTGTGACAAGGGACGCCAGTCGTAGAGACGAAAATGTGGAATAAAGTTGTTATTTTTGTTTTCTTTGCTCAAAAAAGTATTCTCGAGAGTCTAGGGTTTTTTCGGAACATAAAACGGGGGTGAGTAATTAATGACAGAATTTTCATTTTTGGGTGAACTAACCCTTTAACTTTAGTCCAAATGCAAAACAATTCTGGTAAGAAACACATTGAAATTATATTCAAAAACAACTTTGAATATGCGATTCCATTTATTTCAAAACATTTCAATAAAATGCATTTTTATATCATTCTTTCCCCTTTCTCTTTGTTATAGCTAAAAGGCTGTAAAAGAGAGCAAAGCTGAGTCTTTTGTTTCGTGAGGGGAAAAAAATGAGAGAACAAGAAAGGCATCGAGAGAAAGAGGCTATATTGCGTATCAAATATTAACTCTCCATCCAGAGCAGCATGTCACGTGTTGATGACATCCCGGCGGCAGATGTGGACGTCTGCGAGCGGCCTGAGGGATTGGGAAGATCAGGCGAGATTCTGCTGGGCCCGGCTGAACACACACAGCACTCGAGAGCGACAGCCAGCAAACGATAAAAACATCACAACACACGTCTCTCTGCGCACACAGATGAACGACTCGCAAGTAAAAGAGTCACGCTGGCTCTCCTTTTCACCCCCTCCCCCTTCTATCCCTCTTTCTTGGCAACATCTCACTCATTTATGGCTTACAGGTTTGCTAAGTGCTTAGTGCTGGCATACAGAGATCTGCTAAATGCGAATGTGTGCTAAACTCACTCATATCGCTAAACAACTCACTCGCTACAACAAAACAAACAAGCAAAAAACATCAAATCGGGATTGTACAAAAATTACTACCACACACTATTTCACGTTTTCTTAAATTTGTAGATGGTATTATAAAAGTATTAGCTAAAAATGTCGCTGTTTGGTTTTAGGATCAGTATACAAGGTTGTCCAACACTGTTAGCATCCTAGTCACATTAACACTCAGGGCTAAAAAGAAACTCGATGTCAGAATTAGATGTCAAACCGTCAATTATGATAGCATCAGTCTTGCATAATTAATGATTTATTCATGAAGGGGTGAGATTGTGTCAGAGGGCAAAGCAAATGGCCTCAATGACAAGAAGTAAGTTTGAAAACAGGAAGAAATGGCTACTGAATCATTAAAGATGGAGATTTAATGGACTCTGATCAGGAGTTATACTTTAAAGCTACGTACTGGAACACCTTTGATATTTTTTCATTCATGGTTTTAATTTAGTCCGCTTGTTCTTTCAACATATTGAACACATTGGATTAGCCATTCATAGTATGTAAATCAGTATGGATTATATATTGAGAATCATTTCTAAAGTGATACACAGAAAAAGCAGAAAATAAAACATTTGTGAAACCATTTCAGTGGCAACTGCAATATAAAAAAAAGAATCTTAAAAATATAAATATGTTTTCATAGATGTAGCAATGTAATTGCAATTAAATATTTTAATCGGTTGATAGCCTTAAAAAAAGATTTTTTTTTGCCTAACTAGAGAAAATATGAATATAAAATAAAAATTATGCAAAAATGTATAAAATATTTTAATCTATTGATAGCTGCAAAAATAAAATAAATTAAGAAAAAAATTGCCTAGCTAGAATAATTATGCATAAAATAAAAATGCATTAAATATTTGAATTGGTTGACAGCTATACAAATGATATAAAATAAAATAAAAATAAAAAAATAAGCCCAACTATAAGAATTATGCATATAATAAAAGTGCATGAAAAATCCATGAAATAATTTAATTGGTTAACAGTAGTGCTTTCAAACAATTAATCGCATCCAAAATAAAAGTTTGAATTAACCATTACATCTTACAGTAGATATTTTGAAAATATTTACATGTATATATTTGTATTCATATAATTTATTTTATATATAAATATATTTAATATATACACATAACATATTTTTCTTAAACATATACATGCATGTCTTTGTACTTATATACATCCACAATAAATATACACAGAAACACGTATATATGTAAACCAAAAATTTATCTGGATGCGATAAGCGTGACAGCACTAGTACAGCAATAAAATCAATGAAATTAGAAGAACCTTTAGAACTTAAAAATGCAGAAAAAACATCATAAATATTTAATCGGGTCTGAAGACAGAAAATAAAAACACAACAATACTAAAGACTATAGTAATAAAGAAGAATACTCAAATAAAAATGCATGAAAAATTCATTCCACCATCCCTTCAACAGGTGCGGGGTTTCAGTCTGACAGCTGCACTGTACACTAAACACCAGTGAAGAACATCAGTCTCCTTCACTAAAACACTGCAGAAAGCCATGCTGTAGCCCCAACCAAGACATACAAGTTTCAAAAAATACTAGTGTGGACAATTAACAGCGGCCATCCGGATGGGCTCCTAATTGGTGTGTGTGTGTTGTTTACAGATACGTGTGCATTCTCCCTAAAGCAGAAATCTCATCCACATTCCGATCTATAGTAGTGTGACAGCGGGACAGCAGTGAGCGGAAACACGTCAAACAGAGGCAGAGGCCGTGACTGGGGGTGCTTATGGAATTTTTTTTTGCCTTTTCTGCTGCAGTGTTACTGCTGTAATTACCCTAGAAAAACAGCAACACACTCCTGATTAAAATGAAACTGTTTGTGGGCTGCACCGAAGCTTACTAGGATGCAAGAAGGAAATTCATTCAGTGGGTTTTAGGGATGCAAATGCATCCATATTTTATTGATCCATATTGAGAGCCCTTAAACTGAATAATACATAAAATTAATAAATGAATTGCTTCACAGATGTTTTTAATAATTGGTAGCCATAAAAATAATACATAAATGAATTAATAAAATTGCTAATATATAAATTAGAATAAATTAGTATAACTATAGATTTTTATTGAATTCAACTGATGTGCATTCACAGATCTATGTATATCAGATATATAATCTCTTAATTGATTAACATCCCTAAAAATAATAATAAATAAAATAAAAAAGAAGTAGAAAAATAAAAATAAGTCAAACTGTAGATGTTACATGCCAAAGGTTGCTTAAAAATAAATGTGAGCCGTTATGTAGGCAGGTCAACGGTTAGGGCAGGGTCAAAGAATAAAAAGGGTCCAAAAAGGTGTCAGTTCCCACTTTGAATCCAGCTGTAAAGATGTGAACCTTTGGTTTTATATGATACATCACAGATGTTAAAGTACTTCAGTAACGAGGTGCAAAAGAATGTTTTTTTCATACCATTAAATCCAAAGATTGGGTTCATGAATTTGTTTTTGTTGAGATCACCATGGTATCCGATCTATAAACAGATCAAAGCTGAAATATCGTCAAATAGAGAGATACTCAGCCTGTCCAAATGAATGGACAATTAACCTCAGATGTGAATCATTCCAGACGGGATTTCTGTTCTGTGGCAATTCAGCAAATCTGATTATATCACAGCTCACATCATTCCTGGAAAAGCAGATGAACAAACAAAACCGCACACAAATATTCACAAGAGGAGATCTATGAATTAGTGAGGCCGTTACCCCTAAAAACCCTTAAATAACTATGACAAATTTCATCCAAGTAGATCTTTTAGGATTTTGTCTGTCAGTAATTGTTTTTTTTTTAAGACATTTAACACTAAATTGTGCCATTCAGGAGGTTCTTTTTGAGATTATTTCACCAAGATGGAGGTCATGATCATTAAAGTGAGCCAAAACAGCATGTAGCTTAGCATTAGCGTAACACATAATTCTCTAGCTAGAATCCAGGCATCAAATTTAGTACCAAAAGACAAACAGAACAGAACTATCCACAATATTACAAACGATCCTTATTAAAAACAAACGACAGCTGTAGAGGAGCCAAAAGACACAAAGTTCAGTCTAGCGCTTCAATCCAAAGATGTCTGTCCTGGAATTTATATGACTGAGCTTAGGTTCAGCTGTCTTTAGTTGTGCCAAACCAGCTAAAATGACCAGCGCGTGAGTTCACATTATGATCGTAACACTAAAGTACCTAATAAAATGAAACGAATGTGAAGACAGTCCAGAGTACAGTTACGTTTTCCCCGCTGTTTTTAAAGTATGAACATGTGGAACAAATTTAAGGAATTATTTGACCTAAAGGGCTTCTTTTTTATTTGCTGGGAAAGATTATTTGGACTACAGAATGGACAATATTACAGATTAAATATGGAAATAATAAATGGGAAAAAAATTAAATGTATTATTAAAAGAATTGCTGCCAGCATGGTAATAGATTCTAAGAATTAAAATAGATACTCATGAATAAAAAATAAATAACTAGGTAAGTAAATAATTTATAAAATTATATAAATATAATAATTAACTCTATTTAAATATATTGTAAGTTTTTTTCGTAAATTAACAAGGATTATTTGAGTTCATTTTTACCCAAGAAAATACATTTCGTTTTCTAAGCAAAATATCACATTTTAAGTCTGTGTAATGTGTTTTTGTGAAATTTACTAGCCATTTCTGAGTAAAAACATGATTTTTTCAGCTTACTTTACATTTTTTTAATTCTTAATACATTTCTTGACAGATCAATGACAGATTTAAATAGATAATTCAACATCTGTTTAAATAATTCTCTTTTAAAAATCTTAAACATTTCTCGACAATCGTTTATAAAAATCTGAAAATTTAAAAAGTCTACTATAAATTAAATAATAAGAAACTTAAATAGATAATTCCACATACTGTTTAAATATTTCACTTTTTAATTCTTAATACATTTCTGACACTCTTTATAAAATCCAATATAAAAGTATTTATTATACAATAAATAAATATGAATACTTTTAAATGAATATTAGTACAAATACTAATATTATTAAAATTTAATATTATATATTTTAAGTTATTTTAAATAGTAATTACTAAAATACAATATATTGTAATGTGTAATCTGAATGTGTTTTAAAGCAGATTTGAAAAGGATCGTCTACCTCCCCCCATCCGCTCTGATCTGCACTTGACACATTCACCTACCACCCCTGCAACCCCCTCACTCCCTCCCCCACCATTCAACCTGTGTTTAAGGTCTGTAGAGGATGTGAACCGGGTCTTCAGGAAGCAGAAATCTAGAAAAGCTTCTGGCCCAGGTAAATAACATATCTATCTGCACACTAATAAACATATCTTTACATTTATCTAAACAATTACATTTTTTCCTATACTTCTATTTCTGTATATAGTACATTATTCAATTTTTCTTTTTTTCTTATTATATTAGTTTTATATTACATCCCTACTGTGTTATTCCTATGTATGTCTACACTATCATGTATGTCTGCACTATGTTTGTACTTTCTTCTGCACTGGAAGCTTCTGTCGTCAAGTCAAATTCTTTGTGTGTGTAAACATACTTGGTAATAAAGCTCTTCTGATTCTGATTCTGATTCTGAATACACGTGACACACAACACAGTGTTCGAAATAGTTTTGATGTGCTTACACACTGTAATGCCGCAATCATAGTACTGTACACACCTGGGAAAACTTGTGTCCACCATATAAACACAGCTCCAATAATGTGCAACAGTTTTTTTGGGTGATTACATATTCAAACAGAAGTGGATGTGTGTGTTAGGAAGGATTGTTAGTGGTCAAAATGTCCTCATACTCATTCAACAACAGCAGTGCTTGATTAAGAAAAACACATGCATTTTCCTCTAAGCTGCTCACGGAGCCCCGTCCATGTTACTAACTCCACCAGCTCTTTTTTTCTGATGTGAAGCAACCTCACCTCGTTCAGTGGGTTCAAGAGTTCACTGCTGCCAGACTGTTTTTGCAGGCCCTCTTTCATTTCTGTCTTGCCCTCCCTGTTCTCTCGCTTTTCAAAGGGATCTCAGCATGAATGTAAGTGGATTAGCTCAAGAGTTGTTCTACCAAAACACTTTCATCTGGCACTATTCGTTTGTGGCTCGCCGAGACACGGAAGGCAGGAGAGAGAGATGAGGTGTTATGACTGGTGGTAGAAATGTAGAGTCAAACAGGTAGATACACAGACAGACAGATAGATAGATAGATAGATAGATACACAGACAGATAAAGTAAAGTCTACTAAATCCAATTTAAAAGGCAAATGAGCTTCTCATTTTTTAACTCCATAACCTCTTAACACTGGGATGTCAATCAGTCTGAGAGGTTAAACTCCACCGTCTCTGAACAAACCCAGCTTTGTTTGCCGTTCTTTGTGCAATTCACCCTTTTAGTAGCTTAAGGGCCCCAAAGGGTCAACGCAAGTGTGTTTTGGTGAACAGTAGAGCGTTTCCTGACACACAAACACTAATCCCAGATAAAGACCCACCTAAAAGGCGACGGACCGGACCGACACTGTGAAAGGAAACTTTCTTGAAAGAGGGCCGGTCTAATTGGTCTCTCACTGTGGAGGAAAGTTTGGCTATTGTATGAATGGGGCGCCTAGCAACCGGCGACAAGGGGAATACAAAAGGACAATGAGGAAAAAGTGTGCCAATTCAGTCAATTCAAGAAAACTCTGGGTATGATGGCACAAGACCTTATAAATAGTACATTAGGACTACAGAAAGTGGTTTGTATTGCACTACAAACCAGTGTGCTCATAATTAAGATAATACATTGAAATAATATGATAAGAAACACCAGTTTGCAATATCAAAGCAGCTAAAATAGCTGGAAGCGGATGACAATGGAAGTCAGAGACATTAAATTCACAAATGGCCGCATCCACTCTTACGGGAAAAATAAGGTGGATAGCTAAATGAGAAATAACGCTGAAACTGCGGCCGTAATCCGAACCATTCACATAAATGTGAAAATCCCTTAAATACACATACAATCACAGCGTTGTTTATGTCTACATGTATTTTAAGCCAAAAATTAAAACAACATGACATTGTTGTGGCATCAAACTAAACAAACCACAGGCGTCTGATTCTGTGAAAACATCTCATGACACAATGAATCATTCTATTTGGCACTAATGAATGCTGGCAGGACATCGATTACGGTTTTATTTGCATTTTTAATAAATGTCATAACCATAAGCTTTCCATAAATCAGCAGAAACCTGCCAAGATGGTGTACACAATCCACTATCAATCATGGTGTAATTAATGCCTCGCTTGTTCTTTCGCTTTCATATGAATCAGACTTCCCATGATGCCTTAGTGCAGCCCTTATGAGACAGGAAATAGGCAATTTTTTATTAATAACAAATTGGGTCTTTTTATGCTCTTTAGCATGACCAAAATCATTCTGACACGTTTTTACTATCATACAACATGCAAAAATTGGTTTTACTGTGCATGTTACAGTTCGCTTGTCTTGCATTCTGAATTAATTCACAAATGAACCAAAACTGGAGAAATAGGTAACATCTGAGCTAAATCACACCTGATGCATGTTGCAGTTTTTTTTTTTTTTTAAATAATACCTCTTGAATTAAAAATCGAAAATAGGATTATTAAAAAAAATGCAAAAAATTTGGATGAGGAGAGAAAGAAATAAACAGAGAGAGATGGTAAAAAAAAAGTTGATCAAAATGAAGAGCTCCTGTGGTGCCATCTGGTTCTCAATCCTAATTCGTAGGTATTCAGAATGCATACAAAGATTAAGGATTGACCTGCGTGAACCTGGTAATACAAATAATCACACACAAAAAAAATACCATTCACACACTAAAAAAAAAAAAAAAGGAAAAAGAAGGGGGTGGTGGAGATGGGGAATCTGTAGAAGATATTGAAATCTCAGTGTTTGCTCACAACTACCCCTGGAAGTTTACGCATGTACAGGTATAACAAAAAAAACTCAAAAACTTCTAAAACTTTTTAGAAAATAATTTATTTCAAATATATATTTCAAATCCATTAGTGTACATAGAGTATATAGTGTGTGTGCGTGTGTGTGTGTATATACAGTATATACAAACCTAACAGTTTGTTCTGGTTCTCAAATCTGATTGGTTGAGAACCATGAGATATCGCCACAGGAACTCCCTTTCACTGCTTGTGTCACTCCGCTTCCAGTTTTTCTCACAGTGAGTGTCATGGCGGACACCCAAATCCACAAAAAATTTAATATAATACTGTTTTTGTTTCACGGAATGTAGTTTTAAAAGTTTTATTAGGCAAGATTGTACTTGTTTAGACTTCAAATATGCATTTTGTTAATAAAGATAATGTCTATTTGAAAATTTGCTTCGACGTTTTCGGAGACATGAGCTTCAGGGCGTCAGCGGCCGTTTAGCGCTCATGAGCCCGCTGAGAGCAGCCTCACCTCGGTCAGATCTGCTGGAAATCACAGCTGGCTCTGATGCCTTTATAGTGGTTAAACATGAGATATAATTCGTTTTGGGTAAATATGATGGGCAGTCTTTGGTCTCATTAATCTATTATTTGTTCCAGAGCAAATAGATTTGGATGAAGGCAATATTCATCAATTATCTTATATGAACTCACTGTGCTGTATATTAGAGCATGGCTTTTATGATGGCTGTTGTTGTTTATTAAAAATTATTAATCAATAAATAATATTTTATATACATAGTAGTATTTAGTATTGGGAAACAGTGCGTGTGTTTGTAATGGTGATTTTTGTGACATTGTTCCACCATTAGATGGCGACAAGAGACTGTTTTACGAGTCAGCATTTAAGACTTTTATATTGAAAGAGACTAAAATGGAAGTTATTTTTACTTTTAATAACAGCTTGTAAGACGCAGTTAACAAATGCAGTGAGCAGCACTGTCATCGGAAATCACCCTTAACCGGTGAAAGGATAGTACAACAAAGATATCGCTTTCCTCAGCAGACATTCAAACTAATGTTTAATTGTATAATATGAGATTGAGCTGAAGAATGAAAGTTGTGTCAGATGCAGGTAATCACACTCACCCAGTCCATCCTCTCTCTCATAATACTCTACATAATACAGTGAGCTTTTAATTAAGTAATACAATAAGCTTTTAATGAAGCAGCTCCACGTTCCTACGTTACTAGTTCTAAAGTGACGTTTTCAAATTAGTAACGAAGTCTTGAGCTCAGCTGTTAAACTGTCAAACTGAGATTTGAATCCGTGGCGGAAGGAAGTAGTTCCACACAAAAGGGTTTTTAAAGACACTCCGTTGTTGTCACTTTTTTATTTACACACTTGTGCCATCAAACTGTTGTATAAACACAATATCACTCTCGTACTCGGGCGATACCGGCTCAATATCAGCGGCTGTGATTAGGCCAGAGGCACGAGGCCACAGGAGTGGTCCATGATGATATAGCGACGGTATCGCTCCGTCTCGAGGGATAGGCTCATATAATAAATAAATAAATATATATATATATTCATTTTTAAAAATACATTAATAGCCATTTTGTTTTGGAATCTCCCCGGCACAACATGATCAAAGCAAACAAAAACAACCATTTTGTGTTGGAATTAGGGTTGGGTGATGTCTACCAAATTGGCATCGGATGATGTCTACAGTGAAACATCGTGATGGACGATGACATCGGGGGGCGGGGTTAGGGGTGTGCCCGAAGCATGAAACAAACAACGCGTTAAGGGCCTTTCACACAGGATGCGGAAAGCGCTGCGCTAAACTGGCCAGAGCAAAGTAGGCGGAGTTTTCAAAACTTTTAGCGGGAGTTCTATACGTCTAGTCATTTGTTGTTCCAACTTTTTGGTCAGCAGCAAAATATGTATCTGTCCCGTGCTAAGAAGCGAGCGATAGCAAGTAAGTAAGAAGAAGAAAGAGAGCAGCAAGGAAGAAGAGACTGTGGGTGCATGAAACTCTCAGGTCGAAGGCTTGCGAAGGAGCTTTGTTTGGATGCCCCGTTTCTATTTCTATAACGGGTAAAGTCACAGAGCGCAGCGGCAAAAGTTGAACTATTTTGAACTTTTGGATTGCGGGAGAGTGGTTGGGGTGGGGGTTCACGATGTCAGCTTAATATTGTGATGTCTGTCAGCCATCGGCAATGGACAATGGCATCGTTTATCGGCCCAACCCTAGTTGGAATCTCCTTGGCACAAAACAAAACGAAACCAACAAAACAAACATTTTTTACGCATACTATTCCTAAAGCAGAGGCCAATTCAGTGCATGAGAATACTGTAAAAGAGAGAAGACTCCAGCATTTAGCTCCATTTCCCAATTCTAACAAGCATTTTACTGAAAGCTGGAATCTAATATTCACACGTCAGATAGTATTTGCTCTGTTTACTCATAACAAATGATGTTTTATTTACGCATAACAAATTGTGTTATGTTTCTCTGAAGGATAGAAGAGAGAGGGGGAATGTAACCGCTGGTGCCATGACCCAGAGTTGAAGAATATAAATAGAGACAGAAAGAGGGAGGAAAAAACAACACTAAGAAGTGCACTATGAAGAAGGGCAAGTCTAATTAGGGTCTTGTTTTAGTTGCCATCGCTCTGATAACACAGAAAGCTTCCTGAGGCATTATACTTGCTGCAAACACTGACCTACATTCAGTTGTACAACATCTCTCTCTCCCCAGGGAGGCTTTCAGAAGTTGTTTATGCTGATCCAGAGTCAGTCGCTACTAAAAGGTGAGAACTGAGAAATTTTCATTCATACATGAGATACTCAGTTGTACACAGGAAAAAATAAAATAAAAATAAAAGCAAAATAAAACAAAGATAAATAAAATAAAATATGAAGTAAAAATAAATTCTTTGTGTTTTTTCATCAAAAGTTTATAAATTGCTCCACAAATTTTCCTTTTCTAGTCCTTATATTTTTTAAATCCTCCCTTCCAACTTCCACATTTCATAATCCAGTCAGTCCCTGTAAATAAATATATAAATAAAATAAAATAAAATAAATAATAAAATAAATACTTATATTTATTTCACCTGTGTGAACATTCTGCATTTCCCTTTTAAGACACTTCCTGCAGAGATATGAGTGTAGTTTTCAATAATGTCTAATTTAAATATATAGTAAATAATAAGTAATATTTATTAAAACATATAAAATAATAATATTTAGTAAAATCTTTATTTAAATTAAAATATTAGCTATTTTATCCATTATATGCTAATATATTTTATAATTGAAAATAAGGTATATATATACATAATCTGGTTTATTTCGAGATATCAACTGCTGTTGGATAGCACTAGTGATTATAATGTTTGAAAGTAAATCGAATGACAATTCATATTAACCCTGCAATAACATAAATAACGCCATCACTGATGTTGCAACGACAATGATTGTCAGTGACATCATTGAACAATCAGTCATTGTTATAAAACGACAACACAATTCATAAACACAGCTACATGGACATAATTCAGTCGTTCACCTGAGCAGCAATTTTAAACTCCACTTCCTTAAATAAACACACCCCTCCATTTTATAAATGCTTTTTATAAATGCTTTAAGCTCGTTATGTTTAATAATTCATGCCTCAGAGGAGGCCCGTTCCATTCCAGAGTCACAGAGACAATGACATATTTATCCAATAACACTGCGGTTACAGACACAAACTTGCTCCGATTTTTGTTATTTGTCGTCTGAAAGGAAAGAAAGAGTTACGCGTACGCTGAAGAACTTGTGGACGTATTGTTATGATGCTCCCTTCATGAAAAGATGAGCAGCAAGTGCTTCGGCCAGAAGCTTTGTGTGTGAATACAGAAAACGAAGGTTAAAGTGCTGATGCCAATGCTTTTCTACCCTCAAACCCCAAAAACAAACAAACAAAACTGCAGGAGGAGACGGAGCAGCACAAATATGACATTGACAAGCAAAATAACAAAAAAAATCCAATCAGCTCGGGTATGTAAATATGGGAACAGAAACAATTAAAAACAATTTACTAACAATATGTTTATCTGTCTGTCTAATTGTTTATCTGTTTGTACATTTATCTATCTGCTCACCTGTCTATCTGTTTATCTTTCTGTCCATCTGTTTGTTTTTGTGTGTTCATTTATCTATATATCAGTTGTTTGTTTGTTTATTTGCTCATTTATGTTACGCCCATCTGTCTGTCTATTTATCGTTGTTTCTTTATCTTTATCATGTGTTTTTCTGCCTATCTGTTTATTTATCTGTATTCATTTGTTTGTTTATCTATTTGTTCATTTATCTATCACCACCCGTCTGTCTGTTCGTTTATCTATCATTTGTGTCTATTTTTCTATCTGTTTGTCATCTATCAATCTTTTTATCTATCTGCTAATTTTATCTATATATCATAATTTGTCCATTCTTTTATCTATTTATTTTTCTCTCTGTTTATCTATCAATTTATCTATATAACAATTTGTTTATTTATTTGTTCATTTTTTCTATTGCCCACCTGTCCGTCCGTCCGTCCATCCGTCCATCCATCCATCCACCCACCCACCCATCTATCTATCTATCTATCTATCAAACTGTCTGTCTGTCTGCTGTCTGTCTATCTATCTGTCTATTTCTTTCTGTCTGTCTGTCTATCTATCATCTAGCGGTCTGTCTGTCTGTCTGTCTATCTATCCTAGCTGTGTCTTTCTTTCTGTCTATCTATCTACTATCTAGCTAGCTGTCTGTCCGTCCTCCATCTGCCTATCCATCCCCCCCACCCAGCCTTCTGTCTGTTGTCGTTCTTTCTACCTAGCTGTCTATTGTCTGTCTATTATCCACCGCCCACCAGCCTTCCTGTCTGTTCTACCTAGCTGTCTGCGTCTGTCTATCCACCCACCCACCCGCCCGTCTGTCTGTCTGTCTGTGTCTATCTATATTCTGTCTTCTGTCTATCTATCTTCTGTCTGTCTATCTATCTATCTATCTATCTACCTAGCTAGTTTGTCTGTCTGTCCTCCACTTATCCATTCCACCCACCCAGCACCGTCTGTCCTGTCCACCTAGCTGTCTGCTGTCTATCCACCCAACCCACCCCCCTTCTGTCTGTGTCTATCTTCTGTCCCTGTCTGTTCGTGTCTGGTCTATCTATCTATCTAGTTATCTATCTATCTATCTATCTATTTTTCTTTCTGTCTGTCTGTCTGTCTGTCGGTCCGTCTGTCCATTAATTTTTCTTTATTCTGTTTATCTCTCTATTTGTTTTTCTGTCTAACTCTATATCAGTTTGTTCATTTATCTATCTGAACACCTGTCTGTCTATCTGTCAGTTCTGTTATCTATTTTTCCTTCTGGCTGCATGTTTATCTGTTTTTAAAAAAAAATCTACATACAACTTGTTTGTTTATCTGTTTGTTCTTTTATCTATCCCCCACCTGTCTGTCTGTCTGTCTGTCTATCATCTTTCTACCTACCTATCTATCTATCTTGTTTAGGTATTCATTAGTGCAAAGGTTTTTATAATAATTAGACCTTTAGGTTGTTTGCATTTTCATTTATCTATGGCATAACTCAAGACTGTGATATTTGCATCTAAACTGCATCTAAACAACAGACCGTTCTGCCTGACCCAGCATTACGGCATGGTGCTACAACTGTATCGTCAGTCTCAGCTACACACACATCCAGCCACATGGACAAAGACACACTGCATCCAATAAAGCCATGGAGCACCACTTGAACTCACCAGAGAAGAAGTTCTTAGCACGTAGATAACTGACACTCAGCCGCAGGATGGAGAGTTTGTCCAGGCTGCTCGTGACATCCTCTGGAAACGGAAGGAGACTGGCCAACCGGTCCAACTCGGAATTTAACCGATCTCGATGACGTTTGGACGGGTTAGACTTCACCCCTTCAGCTGGAGCCTGCTTCACCCTGAGCACAAGAGCACACTTCTTTAAAAAAAACACTCCTCAAGATCACATTCAACAGTGTTTTTCACATGCAAGGTGTGTTTGGACAGAATCACGGACGGCATGAAAATACAGAAGCCACAATCACAAGTGTCCCATTAATTTGCACAGGCTTCTGTTGTTGTTTTTTGCATATTGTTACCACGTTACTAATTTTGCATATTGTTGTGTCTGTGCTGTTCTTGGTTATACTAATAGATTTCAGTGTTTGATTTTAAGGAAATGTGTGTGTACCTTTGTACAATAAACACATTAGGATCACCAAACTAACGTAAAATCTGAGCCCTGACACACACACACACACAATTCATCTGTTACTGTAAATATGAATATGAGATTTTATAATAAAAAAAGATATCTCTATAATTCAAAGATATCATAAAAAAAGGGGAAATTCCCATTAAGGAAACAATCACTACAGACAGTAAAATGACTTTAGACAAATGCAGCTGATTGAAATATTATAGATAAAATATAATGAAAAATATTTTACAAATACAAAACAAATTTAATTAGCAATTATGTTATCAAAGAGAATAAAATAAGTTCTTAATGGTTTATGTAACGATATAAGCTTATGATACCTATTTGGTCTACACTTAGGTGGCAGAATTATATATTAGGTATTTTAATTACGTTCATAATTCAAAATAATTAAATTTTCAATTATTAGAAGGTATAAATTCTAGGCTAAAATCTAGCTAAGCTTATATTGATAAATCATTACTTTCCTACCAACTAGCAATGTAAATGAATAATTATTACACCCAACCACCCAAACTAAAGTCGCTTCACTACAACTGTCTAAATTAATATACCAAAAAAAATGTACATAGCAATATTCTGCAAAATAAATTTTTCAGCTTGATATATAAAATAAATAAAATAATATATTAAATACCATACCGAACACCTAATATCAATGAAATATTCCTCCGCCAACAGATTGCACATTTAATTTTTTGCGTGAGCGATAAAGAATAAGTATAGAATAAAATAGAATAGAATCATTTGGGTGGTACTGTACACCGATAGTTTTCATTTAACGTATTACACCACAAATGGAAATTAAAAGACAAAACACCGTTAGGACAAGTTTACATACAACTGTGATATGGTAATTAGACGGTAGCATAACAAATAATTCCTACTGAATTTGAAAATACTAATAACCATTATACTTTTGATTACTGCTTAAATAAAATAATTCATAAATAATAATATAAATTTTACTGAGAACTATGGGCCTAATAGAACAGACTACACATGCGATTTGGGTCATTACTGTACGGTGTTGAGTCTTAATTTTCAATTAATTAAAATTAAAAAATTGATAATAGGCAATCTAAACATTCATAACACACACACAAACACACATTTATTATAATAACTTACGTTCTTTGCACTGGTTTTCTTCTTTTTCGTCCTCCATACATGTTTAAGGCGTCTGGGCAGTCCAACTCTGAAGCTCGAATGATTTCAACCCACAATTTACAACAGATCAATCTCGATCTGTCTACTTAAACGAGGAAAAAAAAAAAAAATCTGATTTCCTGTACAGCTCATGGGTGTAAAACATTCAAAAATCAAAACAAGTGTTATTGTATAAAATGTGCACCCAGAATCCCTACTGCCCCAAATTGCATTGAATATCAGTCTAATAAACTTAAAACGCCAAAATAGAGATGTGAAAAAAAAGTGTAATTCCTCTTCAGATCACACTTAAGCATTCATATGAGAAGTGACAGCAGGTCTTCTTCATCACATTAGTCATCCTCAGTGCTGCGGAGTCTGTATAAACCGCCATCCACAGTCATATGCTCGGATAAAACAATACATTTGAATCTATATTTACACAGAACGGGCAAAATAAACCAACTCCACTGTCATAATTTGTTCGAGCTTCGTGTCTAACTCATTTTCGTCCGAGCTGCTCCACTAAGCCCTCTCTGCGCAGAGCATCAGAGGCCACGGCTTAAAGGCAAAGGGGGAAATCTCCTAGGATACAGGACGTCAGGATTTACGTCTCCTGTGATTGGTCAACGCGCTTCAAAATTACGAGTACTCGCTTATATATAATTAATAAAACAGCAGTTAATATTAATAACGAAACGTGACGGGCAGAGGACTTGCAGAAAAGCAGACGCGGACGTTGGCCACGACGAATCATAGTATGGGGTTAGAATTCGATTATGAATACTAATGAGATTGGGCGCCAATAAACGCAGGCGAGTCTGATTAATATTCATTAGACTTAGACACTTCTAGCGAATCAGGGAGAAGAGAACCTCACAGGTGTTTTTTTTTTTTAAATTACCGTACCTCTATAAACAAATACAATAAAAATATTGAATACGATAAATCATAATAAATACTTTTAAGAACAAATCGATACACATACATAAAAAAACAACAGCACCTATGTAATTTATTTCAATCTAAACGTTTTAAAATAAGATTTCAAATTCTATTTTTTTAATGGGATGAAAAAACATCACTATTTAATAGTTTTATTGCCATAACCCGTGAAATCCCGGGTTAAAATCATTTGTTTTTTTTTTTTTTTTTTTTTTTTGCAGAGCTCCTTTTAGATGCATCTTTCCTGCGCTTTCAAAGCTTTTTATAAGCTGTTCGGCATTTATTGACTATAGCGGTATTATATAATACTTGTTTATGGACCACAGCAAAATCCCTTTAAATGCATGCAAGCTACTGGCTCTTCCATACACATTGCACACATCTGTTTCATACGCATGCATTAAAAGGGAAGTAATGAATAAAAGATGATTCGAAAATGATTGCATATCTCCCCAATTTGGTTCTAGGACACTCTATAAAACTGTGGGCGACCACATTCGTGGAGTTACAAGAAAACCCATATGCAACGTTTATTTCCTTCCTTTTTTTGCCAATACACCGCTGAAATAGTGTATACTGGCACACATTCAAAATATATACATTAGCGCCCTCCATGTGTACACATCTAGCTATCTATCTATCTTCTATCTATCATCTACTATCTATCTATCGATCTCATCTATCTATCTAGCTATCTATCTATCTATCAGCCATCCATCTGCATTTACACTGCCGTCCAGTAAAATAACCAGCTAATACCATTGAGTCATCGACCCCCTTTTAATATTATAAAGATATCAATGAGAGGCACAACAAAAATGAATCATTTGATAATACACATACAAAACAAATGAAGCTATCTTTTATATATAGAGTTATCTATATATATATATATATATATATAAACTATAGATGTGTGTGTATAGCCTTTATTTGTGGGACATCCATTTACGCATACAGATTTTACAGTTGTGCGGAACAATGTACAAAATAACATACAGAGAACACGTATAAGCATTTGCAATGCTGGGTGCACGAGCAAAGAAACAAACAAACAAAGATACTGCATTTAGAGAGGCCTCACAAACATGACTTTATGCAAGAAACGGGCATCTGAAGTGCTATTATTTCTTCCTAGAGGATTCGTAGTTTAGTGGTGAAGGGGAGGACGTCCTAACAAGTGTGCATGAACGATTTTTTGGCACTGGGGTATTTCAATGCTGTTAGTGAGGTCAATGCATCCTGTACTGGTGCTTCATCCACTACTAACCTGCTTTATTTAATGGCACAGGAAAAGAAAGGGTCATTTTCTGGACCACTAAACCTTGTCTAGTCAAAAATAACTCATATTCAGGCACCTTAACGAAGTCATGAACATGAAACTGTCTAATACAGTCTCCTAAGTAGATATACAGGATTCAAGCGACTAGTAATCTGTCTATCATCACTGAAAACAAAATTTCAGTTTAAAAATGTCTGATATTTAATACAGTGGTTCTCAACTGGTGGGTCGAAGCCCAAAAATCGGGCTGCACGTCTGTTTTGATTGGAAAAATATGAGCCAGATACCACAATGCCTCTTAAACAGCAACTTATTTGCTGTAGAAAAAATAATATTATTTCATTTCTATTTCATATTAAACATTATTATAACATCTTATTGAATTAAGGGCATTTAAGCAAGCAAAGCAAAACAAAATATACAACAATTTTTTTTAATTGTGTGTCATTTTCTATTTCACACAAAGTGTGAAAAATGTATTGCAAGTATTGAAGAAACATAGAATGCCAGCTATGAAATTAGCAAATTTTAATTCCAAAAAAAATGGGGGGGTTTTGGGGGGGTTTTTTTAAAGATCATTCCCCACAGAATTCTAGCAAACATGTATTGAAATTTTTACAATTTGTACAATTTGTACAATGAACGCCACTGTAAAATCTGAGTCCTGAAGCAAAGCCATTTGAGAACCACTGATTTCATATACAGCACTGTGGACGGAGCTACCCAGCGCAAGAAGAGGTTTAAAATTTGCCTGGTTAAGACATGGCGTACTAGATATTTTAAAGCATGAAAATGAACATCAGAGCAAATCAAAACACATCGCTATTATTTGTGCGTAATCAATCTGTCAGCAGATAAATGAACCAATGATCATCCATTAACCAATCATCTAGCGATTTCCTAACCTCCTCTCTTAACCAGCAGATGTCTGGCAATAAAACACACAACACTTATTTACATCACCTCAAAGCCAACAACTCCTTTAGCTTTCAGTACAAACGAAACCAAAAGGGAAAAAATGTAGCAAATCTCAGAAAACCAAAGCTGTTTTAAGGCACTTCAGAAGACAGACGGGCAGAATGTGTGTCCTGTAACTCTTGAACTGTGAGGCTATGTACAACACTTGGCAAACTAGCATAATCTATTCCGTCCATGCCAACAACAACCTAAAAACATTGCTTCTCAGATTCAATTATAGCTGCCATTTCAATTCCTTTCCTCCTCTGCAAGCCACAATCATTTCATTCAAAGAGTGAAAACGGGAGGGAAATAAGCGAAATATCCTTTGGGCAGAAAGAAATTAAGGCACACAGCGTTCCCATTTCAGATGATGAAAGGAAAAGGCTTTGGGTGCAGGAGTTTGAGGGCTCTATATATTCACTGTCATTATCACATCATACTTTCTGTTCTTACTGCAGAGAGAAAAAACAAATCTCAAGAAGCAACAGCAGTCGAAAGCATACGTTAAGGCTAAACTGTTTTCAGAAAGTAGCTAACGATTTATTTTGCACAATAAAACCAAGAAGTCATATTTCCATAGCTACAGAATCTCATACAAATATGTTTTGGTATATTTACACATTCAAAATGCTGATACAATCGAATCAAACGGCTTTATATTCTTCCAAAATAAAGCACAAAGAGGACTACGAACTTTGGGCCTCATTCCCCTAACCTAATTTCCATGTAAATCGCATTCAATTTAACGCGTAAAATTGACACAAAACAAATTTTCCGAAAGATTCACAGAAGTTTGTTTCGCACGTTTTTGAACACATTCTCTACATTGTGTTTATTCGAAACTTTTTGGCTGCTGCTGTATCTCCTGATCGACCAAGAAAGATGCTATAGATCAGTAAAGAATTTCATTGTGGCCATAAAAAAAAACAATCAAATCTACTTTTTCTTCTGAAAATTCTCTCTCTCTCTGTCATTAAATTTCACCTTTTCTTCTGGAGGCAGGATACGCTGGCTGCTGTGATTCTCATGGCACGCAACACGATTTCAGAATTCCTAGAATTCTTCCATGTTAAAGCATTAAAGCAAATAGAAAGCATGAGCAAATTAAAAGTGGACAAAAATGGCTCAATGGCATTTCCATAGTTACGATATGCATAAAAAAGTACAAAAGATGATTTTTAAACAAACAAAACAAACAAAAAAATACAAATACATGATAAGCGATAACATTCAGATATTGTAATACACATGAAACATATGGTTAAGGCAACCATAAAAGGGTGGCAAGAGCATACTGTACTAAAGACATTACGGTTTCGTTTTTAGTCCTTGAATGGAAAAAGTGTTGTGTAGAAGAAAAAGTGGCCTATTTCTTGGGACTATCAATTTTCAGATCCATTTTTTTAAATCCAAAATTGCCTTGGGCAACTTTACAACTTGCAGTAGGTGGAGCTCCAGGGAAGTTCTGGGACAATTTTGCAGTCAACAAATCAATGATTTGTTCGGACAGTCCAATGGTGCCACAGAGGCCATCAGTAGACTATTAATTTCTTTAGAGAAACTGATGTCTTAAACATGGGGTACATTGATAACAGGTCAATTTCACCTTCTCAAGTGCATAATTGGCAAAATAAAAGGGTCTGGCTGAGGCTGTTGCTCTCTCTAATGAGACAGACTTTCCCTTTTTGAAACAAAACTTACCCCAATAAATAGCATCTTGTGTGCACTAGGAATTTATTTCCTCAGAATCTCATCCCCGCAATTAAAAGGTTCCACCGTTGCTTCTCCATACTTCATCTCTAAGATGAATACATGCGTTAGTAGCATGTTTAGTGTTAGCTCATGTTAACTAATAGAACCTTATTGTAAATTGTTAACGATAATAAAGTTTTTGCAGCAGTAAAAACCAAAAGTGAGATCATTATATGAAAGCATTGTAAAATATTCGATATATACGAACACAAGCATTCATGAAACTGATGAATGGGGCTTGTTCCAGGTCTCAGCGGCCACAGATTCGATGTGAGTCACGATAACACGCTTCGAACAGAACATAAAACCCAGTGGCATTTCAGTCAGACGCACTTCTGCTCTGATTCACCGCCTTTTAAGCACCAATGAGACGTCCTCAGGTAGAAGAAAATGGCTTTATAGAGTTCATTTCTCATAAAACAGCCATCTCAGTCGTGATTGCTCCGGGGAACGTGGTGCTTGTGACTCCGACAGGCCAGAAAAGCGGAGGCTTCAGCAGCGGGACATGCGCTTGCGGTACTGCTCCACCAGGGGCACCAGGCACTGCGGAGAGCTGGCCTGCAGGAGGAAGGGGTGCTCCAGGAGGTCTGTGGCACTGGCCCGCTCCAGCGGATCCCGCGTCAGCATGCGCTTCAGGAAGTCCTTCAGCACCGGGGACACCTGCAGACGAACGGGACAAAATAACACATCAACGACCTGCAAATGCCTTGTTACAACCAAAACACGGACATTTTTCAACAGATACGGACACCAGTTCAGTCATGTTTGTATCAGTTTGTCCACAATGTGACTTCTTTATATTATTAATTATTTTATATGGTGTTTTTATTTTATTTTGGACACCAGTTCAAACATGTTTGTATCAGTTTGTGCACAATGTGACTTCTTTATATTACTATTTATTTTATATGGTTTTTTATTTATATTAATTAATTATTTTAATAGTGTTTTATTTTTATCTATCTACCACAGAGCATCCACCCACAACCTTTTTTTTCTTCTTCCACATATGACAGACAAAGGATTGTTTTGAGTTTAAAAACACATTTGAGATGCAGATTTTGTATATTATTTTCTTTGTATTTTTATTTTATTGTATTTTTTTTATTTGGCAGATTAAATTGGTTGACTAATTATTTTTCACATGTTTTTTCGTTTTATATTCATGATACTAGTTTTTGTTAGCTTACTGTTTAAGCATGGTTTAGTTTCATTTTTTCTTATTATTAATCATAGTTGTATTTATATAGTTAAAAAAAACTGTATGGCAAAACCTTTTGAGATGCAGGCTTATTCATTTATTCATGTCATATAATTGCATGTCAAACTAAATATCTTCAAATCGGTTTGACAATTATTTTATTTTGTGTTATTTTATATTTTATTTATGTGTTTGATTTTATTATTTGCACATTTAATTTGTTGACTAATTTTATCCTCCTCACAAGAAAAAAAAAAAAA
>JADLZN010000819.1:0-130005 GCA_018155175.1 Sinocyclocheilus anophthalmus | reverse complement strand
ACTGTGCACTCTTCAGACCACCACGGTACACTTTTCTTTTTCTTTCCATTACTTCTTATTAACGGTATAGATTGATTTGCTGCAGAAATTATTTCTCCTACTACCTTATTATATTTCTCCTCAATATTCCCTTCCAACTTCATATTTTTGAAATTTTCTTCACACAACACATAAAATTCCTTCCATTTTGCCTGCTTAAATCCCCATCTTGCACACTGATTAAAGTTTTGCCTTTGGACTGCACTCTGAATCTCACAAACTACAGGCCAATGATCACTGCCCAAATTATCTTCATGTACAGTCCAAGTACACTTACCGGCTAAGGCAGCTGATGTTATTGTGAGATCTAAACATGACATGCCACCTTTAATTATATCCATTCTTGTCAGTTTCCCATCATTCAAACATACAAGCAAGTACTCTTCTATAAATTCTTCTATAACTATCCCATTATTGTCTGTATATATTTTTACTTCCCCATAAACCATTATGTGCATTAAAATCCCCACATATAATAATTTTACTCCATGTATCACCCATCACTTCTTCTAATACAGTATTACTTATTTCTTTGCATGGATTATAAAATTTTTTAATTCTAATTTCTTCATGTATTCCCATTACTTCTATACTTACACATTCTACATTATTACTTTTGTATATTCTCTTATATGCTATGCCTTCTTTAATAAATGTTGCACACCCTCCACCTCTTCCAGTTTCTCTATCTTTCCTCTCTACTACATATCCACTGATCTTAAAATCCAAGGAGCTAATTAACCATGTCTCCTGAATACACATGATGTCTGGTGCCTTTTCCATTTCTGTGATATGTTTTTAAAATACTTGCCTATTTGCTATTAAGCTCATGGCATTCCAATGTAGTAGTAGGAAAGACATTATACAACTATGTATTATTACTCTGAGTCGTATCCAAAGCAGCAGTTCCTTCCTTTGCTTTCAAAATCCCATGGACCTCCTCTGCTGTAACTCCTGTTAACTTGAGAAATTTGTTAGCACATTCTACGATAATCTTTAACTTGTCCGATTTCCTTTCCACTTGTGCCATTTACCACCGCACAAATGAATGCCACAAAGTCAATTTTATTCATCATCGTATGTAGATCTGATTCATTCCTCTCAGGATTTACTCCTTTCTGGGTATAGGATTCCGCCCTGATTCCTTGCACATTAGTTCTCTTAGTTTCAACTATACCTTTGGCTTTTACCTTACGTGTAGCTTCTGCATACGTTAAATTTTGCACAGCTTTTATTTTTTGCACTTCACAAGCTTCTTGTTGTACAGGGCATCCTGCATATGCTGCGCTATGTCCTCCCCCACAATTACAGCATTTAATCTCTACACCCTCCTCACACTTGCCACATTGATGTTCTCCCCCGCATTTTGCCCAACGCATTTTCCCTTCACAAAGATTTGCAGTATGTCCCATTCGTTGGCATTTGAAACATCTCAAAGGTGGAGGTATGAACTCTCGTACCAAGAAGCTTACAAATCCTAGCTTCACTCTTATCGGCAGAGTACTTCCTTCAAACTGAATCAGTACGCTCATGCTTTCACATCTTTTATTGTCTTTCCACATCTGCAATCTTCTAGCAGAGATCACTGTTCCTCCACTCAGACTTCCTTTAATATCATCCATATTTACATTAAGAGGTACTCCTGAAATAACTCCTCGAACTTTATTGCCTATTTCTGTGCATGCTATCCTTCCTCCTGCCAGGGTTTTCATTTTCAGAATGTTATGCTTCTGTTTTTCATCCTTGCATTTAATCATTATTCTTCCATTGCTAAGACAAGATACAGCTTTCACTATCCCTATCTCTTTCTCAATTGCTTTTGACAGTTTAAACTGGATGAGTTTGTTGTTCTGACTGCTTAGCAAAAGTAATTATCACTTTGATTTCTCTTTCTTCAACCTCTTTATCAGCTTCAATTCTCGTATGTCTTTATTAATTGTTTGCTCACAATCAGATCCATCACCCATGCTACTCTTTTTTTCCTTTTACTGTATCTTACTTCCTGAAAATCCATGTCTTGATCATTGTCGCCATCCGAAGTATCTCCCCACGCCAATGACGCCGTCAACCCGCTCGTGCGTCACTCCCGTTCGCGGGATTCTTCTTCTTTTTCTTCTTCTTCTTTTGTGTTTAATGGCGGTTGGCAAACCAGCTTAAGGTGCATTTCCGCCACCTACTGGGATGGAGTGTGAGGCCTCGATGAACGAACATATTAAATACTACTAACATAAAAAAAAAAAATAATAATTCTTCTAATCAAATCTGTATCTCTCAGATATTTTAGAAGAAAACCATAAACCCTTAGATGTTTCTGTGCATTCTGAAATATATTCATAACTGAAATGTCATTGATTTCCATATCTCTTAGTTTTTCAACAAGTTGCTTTCTTTATCTATTATATGCCTCACAATGTAAGAGCACATGTTCAACTGTTTCTGCTATTCCACAGTAACTGCAGCTATCTGACTCACTTTTTCCTATTATATGCAATGAATAATTAAGGTTAGAGTGTCCTATACAGATCCTGGTTATAACAGTATCTTCTCTTCTGTTTCCATATACCTTTCTTTCAATCCCCACTTTCTGTTGAATACTAAATAAGTGTCTCCCTTTTGACTCTTTATTCCATACATCTTGTCACATACTTCCAACTGCTGTTTTAATAATACCTTTTACTTCTGTTTTACTTAAAGGAATTTCTATGTCAATCTCTTCTTTTCTCAATGCTGACTTGGCCAGCTTATCCACCTCCTCAATTCCTTCTACACATACATGGGCAGGTATCCATAAAAACTCTACTCTTACTCCTGTTTGGTTTATTCTATATAGATTCTGTAAAATTTCATAAAGTATTTCCTGTCTAGATGCTGATTTCCCACTATTTAAGCTGTTTAATACTGAATATGAATCTGAACAAACTACTACACTTATAGGATTGATTTCTTCCACCCACTGCAGAGCCATTAGAATTGCCATCATTTCTGTTGTGAATACAGATACATTGTTAGATAACCTTTTAACTGTACTATATTTAAAATAGGGAATATATATGACTGCTGCTGTATACCCAGAATCTGGATTTTTTGACCCATCCGTATATATTTGAATACTATTAAAATAGTTTTGTTTCAAATAGTGATCCACTACTATTTCTTTAGGCATACACCTTTCCTTTTCATTTATTTTAAAATGCAACTGGAGATCTACCATTGGGATGCGGAACAGCCAAGGAGGTATAATTGGTATTGCTACCGTTGAACTTATTTTTATGTCATTAATTCCTACCTTCTTAGAATCTGCGTTGGCATTCCATCCAAAACTACAATAATTTATATACTCATGTTCCCAACATTTTTGTAAAACATCTTTGACTGGATGGGTTTCTACATGCCCCCTTACAGAACACCAGTATGCCATCTTTAACTTGAGTCTCCGGAGGTCTAAAGGCAACTCCGCCATTTCCACCTGCATCGCTGAGACTGGCGATGTTCTAAATGCCCCACTTCCTATTCTTAATGCTTGCGATTGGATACCACTTACTTTCTTCAACATAGATACTGATGCCGAACTATATACTATGCTGCCATAATCAATCATAGGTCTAATCATTGCACAATATACTCTTTTCAATGCCTGTCGGGTTGCACCCCAATCTACCCCTGCCAAACATCTTAAAATATTTATTCCTTTTTTACATTTATCTATTACTTTATTAATATGTGATTCAAAAGTTAGTTTTGAGTCCATCCATAATCCAAGGAACCTAATTTCTGTTACTTGCGCTAACATTTTTCCATAAATTTTTAGTTTAATATTTGGTGATTTCTTCTTTTTTGAGAAACATATCACTTTAGTTTTTCTACTGACAGTCTAAAACTCCACTTATTTACCCATTTTTCCACTTCATTAACTGCTTTCTGCATACTACTTTCCACAAATACAAAATTTCTTCCCCTTTGCCTAACAAGGCACCATCATCCAGCAATAAGATTTACCAATCCTTTTCCATCATGAAAATTGTCATTTTCCATTATGTTAAAAAACCTGGGCTACAACACACACTTTCCTTGTGAGTTCCCATTATCTGTGAGTAAGTCCTGATAACCTTGCTCCGACCCTTACTTGATGGTCTATTATCAAAAAATCTTAGCCTATGTATTTTTCCTTTATTCCCATCTTGTCTACTTTGACTCAAAGTCCTCTCTTTCCACCGCATATCATCGGCTTTTTTTCCACTCAAAAACACCTACACCCCTCCTTATTCATATTGCCTTCTGATGTCCGATTCTAACATATTATTGACTCCATTGTATATAACGCCCTTTTCTAAAGCCACTCTTGCTATGAACATATTAGATCTTTTTTTTCTATGACATAATTTCATCGGCTTACTTATCATTCTCTCCATCACTTTTGCATAAATTAGCTGTTAAGACATTGGTTATATTTGATGCTTTGAGTGATCCCTTTTCCAGGCTTTCAATTGAATTAATCACTCCGTTTTTTCCAAGATGTAAGGAGTTATTCCTAACTCCCATACTTATTAAAACACTCTAAAATAATGTTCAGAGACACATCTGAAAGATGTTTTATCATTTCATGACATATTTCGTCTTTTCCTGGCGATGTATGTTTCACCCCGTGTAACACCTGCTTCAGTTCATACATTGTAAAATCTGTATCCAATGTGCATCCAGATGGCACTTTTCGAACCAACACATTAGGATTCTCTTTCAAAATGTGTTCCCTCTGTACTTTCATACTTTCCGATATATTATTATTACTATGAACCTTAACGAATGCTTCTACTAATTCCTCTGCCTTTTCTTCATTAGTCATTATATATCTCTACCCTCTTTTATTAAGACTGGAATACTTTTATACATCTGTTTCCCACCCATTTTCCTAACCATATTCCACATATCACTTATATCTACGTATATTTACACCAATTTCATCACAGAATTGTCTCCAGTAATTTCTTTTAGTTATCCTTATTACTTTTCTTACCACTGCTTGAGTTCTCTTGTAATTTATAAAATCATCAAAAGAATGAGATTTTGTAACTTTTCTTAAAGGTCTGTTTCTGGTTTTAATTACTTCACTACATTTTTCTGTCCACCATGGTACAGCCTTTTTCATTCTTGCCCCTTTACTTTTCCCTATTACCTCTTGTGCTGAACTACACAGAATCATATTTATTTTATTATTCACATCCTCTACATCTTCAAAACTAAATTGTGTACTTATCATTTTACCTTCACATACATCTTTGAACTTATCCCAATCTGCAGCTTTAAACCTCCATCTGGGAATTTTCTCCTCTTGGCATACTTCAGTTTCTATCCCTATACTACATTTTATAGGATAATGATCACTTCCCATATT
Source organism: Sinocyclocheilus anophthalmus (assembly GCA_018155175.1). NCBI lineage: Eukaryota > Metazoa > Chordata > Actinopteri > Cypriniformes > Cyprinidae > Sinocyclocheilus > Sinocyclocheilus anophthalmus. The sequence goes on along the minus strand of JADLZN010000819.1, from coordinate 124,577 downwards.
ACTATGATCCAAAACTTCCCATTCACATTGCCTGGCTAAATTATTAGATACAATAGTTAAATCTAACCCTGAATTACTTCCTCTAACTACATCTAATCTTGTTATACTCCCGTTATTTAGACACACTAGGTCACTACAGTCTAATATTTCTTCTATCACATTCCCATTTTGGTCATTATTTGCACTTCCCCACAAAGTACTATGAGCATTAAAATCACCACACCACACTTTGTTAAAATTACCCTCTCCTCCAATATTTTTCAGCAGATCTTTATTTAATCTTTTACATAATCTTATATTCTGATTACCAGTTCTTACATCAATCACTACTGCCTCGTATTCCTCATTCACTTTAACCTCCCTATATGCTACTCCTAATTTAATGAATGTTATTACTCCCCCTCCATTTCCTTCATTCCTATCTTTGCGTAACGCTTCGTATCCTTGAACCACAAAGCTTAAATTAGGCTTTAACCATGATTCTTGTACACATATTATTTGAGGTTTAACCTTAAAATCATCAATCCATTTTTTAAATTCTTGTCCATTTGATATTAAACTTCTTGAATTCCACTGCAAGATTAAAAATACCATTAAGAACCTCCACATACTGCCTGGGGATTAGTAGCATGCATTTTCAGTTTCTCATTTATCTGTTCTACTATTACTCCTTCTACATTCAGATACTTTTCTGCCGCTCTTAAGATTATTCTTGTTCTTTCAGTTCTACTCTCAGTCTGTGCAGAGCAGTTAACTACTTCTACGATGAACGCAACAAATGCCAACTTATCAGTCAGGAACTTATCGGCGTTTTCTTTTCCCTGATTCGGACGCTCATTTTCTCTTTTCGAGTCTGCAACTGTTTCTTCTGCTACTTCCTTTTTTTCTCTCATCTGAACTTTCTTGATTGCCTCTGCATATGTTAATCCTTCCGTTATCTTAACATTTTGAACTTTGACCGCATTTTTCCTGATCTGACAACCTCCATACCCTGCACTGTGTTCTCCCCCGCAGTTGCAGCATTTAGGTTTCACACCTTCCTCACACTTTCCGTATTCATGATCCCCCCCACATTTAGCACAGCGTTGCTTCCCTCTGCATACTGTAGCCACATGTCCATATTTCTGACACTTAAAACACCTTAGCGGGGGTGGAATGTAAGGTCTAACTATATAGCTCATAAATCCTAAAAACAGTCATTCCGACAATATTTCTTCATCAAAATGTACCATTACAGAAAGACTGTCCATCCTCTCCTTGTCTCGGGTATATTTCAGCCTCCTCGCTTCTATCACTTTTGCTCCTGAAATGCTTTTCTTAATCGTATCTATTGATACATTCGTTGGTATTCCAGTAATAACTCCTCTCATCCATTTCTTTTCTCCCATAACTTGACTAGTAACCTTTTGCCCTAAAATAGTCTTAATCCCTAGAGCAGCCTTTTGTTGTTTACTGTCTTTGCAGAAAATGATCATTTTTCCATCTCACAAAATCTTAGCACTTTCAATATTTCCTACCATTTCCTTCAGTGACTTAGTCAATTTCAAGGGATTCAAACTACTTGCTTCTTCCGACATAAACTTCACCAATACCTTAAACTCCTCCTTTCTTGTTCTCATCTGATGACATTCACTCTCACTTTCTGTTCCTGATGTTTGGCTCCAATCTTTCCTTCTTTTCCACTTTTCTACTAAAGTCCACTTACTACTTTTGTTTCTTTCATTTCCCCCGCCATCTACATCCTCCAAATCCAGATCACTTCCGGACTCTACTCCACTTCCGTCCATCTTGGCCTCAGTCACAACCCAGTATCGCCTCAGCCGTTACATTCATCTATTGGGGATGTTTAAGCTATTAAGCATCCAATCGCTAAACATAAGACAAGCTTGATTGTACACACCACGTTTTTCACATGTGCATTTCTAACAAACTTTTACGCTACATTACGTAATGATACATACGTACGTAGAAACGTACCAGTATAGAAAGCTTTTAAAACATCATCCCCGAATTAGAAATGAATGGATAATGCACAAACAAATGATAAACAAACAATAGAATAAAATAAATGTTTTAACCCTTTTACTCATAAGATTTTTATATAGGGTTACAGATTTTTTTATTTTTATTTAAAACATTATTAATATTGTATTTAAAATTATTTTAAAAAATGCTGGAATGGACCATTTAGGGGGCAAATATTGTCCTTTAATGGAAAAGGTGCAGTCTAAGTGGAAGAGAGGGGGTAAGCAGAAGGATGGTAAATGCCTTGGGGGGTACTCCACTCTGAAAAGTTTGGGAACCACTGATGTAGAACATTCTGTGTAGCAAGAAAATGAGTCCACTTTAAACTGCGCAATTTTCCTACTATTCTCTTTGGCAGAATTGATCATTAATCAACTTAATTATTTCCTGGATTTTGTATCACCATAGTCCCTAAATGTATGTAAATGCAGGAAATGGGATTAAAATCGAAAACATTTTACCCCATTTTGTGTCCCCCCCACTTCTCAAACCAAAAGTTACACCCTTGAAAATAGATATTATGTTGCTTCTCTAATTTTACATGCAAATATGTCTGAAATCACAGCACAGGGATTGTCTTTGTCTTGTCTTTTCTTATGTGTGTTTCATTTCATCAGATGATGGCTCAGATATAAATTTTTGAGGATTTTTGTGCAGATTAACGTCTTGGAAGGGAGAGCTGGTTATGTAGTCTTAAAGGGCCGCATTTCAGTCACTATTTCATATTTATTCTGTTGTCTAAAAACATATATATATCAATGAAAACAGTTTTTTGAGAATTTTGGCTTGCATTAAAAGAGACACACACAGTCAAGGTGTATAGCCTATGTAGTAGTTTTTTGGTGTTTGGCTTAGTGTTATGTTAGAATCATTATTATACTCATACCTTTTGTTCTTTTAATATTTTGAATTGTTTTTAGCTTTATTTTTTGTTTTTCATTTGAATGTTTAGTTTTGAAATGTTGTATGCATTTGTCCTTTTTATTAACTTTCTTTTTAATTTTCCTTAAATGTGTGTGATATATATATAGTATTTATAGTTTTAGTTTTATTTTGTATTACTTTTCTATTTGTAAGTCGCTTTGGATAAAAGCTTCTGCTAAATGACTAAAAGTAAAAGTAAAGTAAAAGTAAACTAAAAGTAAAGTAAAAGGCAACAGACGCGATAACGTCATGAACATGCTAATTATTATATGACGTCATCTGGCGACATTTAGCGACTTTTCAAACTGGCTATAGCTACTTTCTATTGAAAGAAGTTGGCAACACTGCTCACAGCTGGGCGTTTTCAGATTCAGAAAGCACAAAGACAAATCCGAAAACAAAATTAACAAGTCAGAAAACACAACGACAGTTCAGACAAACCGGAAGAGGTAGGTATGGTTTGAGACAGCGCCATTGGTTTGGGATTACCCACCGCTGACTGGACGAGACATCTGTAAATCAACATATACAGGGAAGAACCAGCCGAAGAACAGCAAAGTCGTGGTAGAAAGTTCAGAGATGGCATTAAAGTAGCTCAGTTTAAATGTATTGTATGAATTGCATTTACTATGGAATAAAAAGTAACTGTAAAACATCAGCTCCAGTGGCGCAGATGGATAAGCGCTTGCCCTTGGCTTTTTGACACAATCGACCGGGGTTTGATCCCGTCTTTTGCCAAACTTTTTTCCCCTCCTTTCATATCTCGTATTAGTAATGGATTCTATTTACACTAAGTGATAATAGCAGTATTTTTAGCAATATGCTGTTTACACTAAGTGCAAATACCTATTTACAATTACACTCTGTTTCAATAGCAGAATTTCTACTATCAAGTATACTAACTGTGCAAATAGTGGCAATTATCTGCACTTCAGTATTGTAGTACATTATAAAACAGTATGCAATAATAACGTATTGAGTGTAAATTATATTTTTAATTTTAATTATTACATGGATGCCACCTAATTGGTACAATAAAGCCCTCCCTACAACTAACCTACCCGCACTTTATTATTTTCAACTTTTGATTATTCCCTTAAATTTTTTATTGAAAATTATGCCTTTACGATTGTTACGATAGTTTGAAAGGGAGAAAAAAAAGTTTGGGTTTGGCAAAAGACGGGATCGAAACCCGGGTCGAGCGCTTCAAAAGCCAACGACAGGCGCTTACCATCTGCTCCCCTGGGCTTATGTTTTACAGTCACTTTATTTATTCCTAGTAAGGCAATTCATACAATACTTTAAAAAAACAACTGGCACTTTCATACCATCTCAGAACTTTCTACCACGCTCTGCTGTCTTGCGCTGGTTCTTCCTGTATCTGTGATTGAAGATGTCTCGTCCAGTCACGTTGAGTTTAAAAATCCAATTCAATCCCCCAAACAATGGCGCTGTCCCAACTATAACCTACCTTTTCTTCTGGTTTTGTACGGATGGCCGCGAGAGCTCAACGCGCTGCCATTTAAGAAAACCATGCAAATTGAAAAAACACCGCAAATTAAGAAAACATCTTCAGGTGTTTTCTTAAGTTGCAGCGCGTTGAGCTCTCTCGGCCACCGTAGGTTTGTCTGATTTGTCGTTGTGTTTTCTGACTTGTTATTTTGTTTTCAAATTTGTCATCGTGTTTTCTGACTTGTTATAATGTTTTCTGAATTGTTGTTGTGCTTTCTGATTGTTATTTTGTTTTTTAGACTTGCTTTTGCGTTTGTAATTTGTTATTTTGTTTAGCACTTCTCGGCCACCGTACTTTCATCCATAGTTCAATCACAGAGAACCTCAGACGAGATTTAAGATGTGAAGAACAGATCAATGACATAAAATAATACACCACAGCAGCAAGATTTATCCACTCAAATTTGGCAAGTCAACCGTCAAAGTTTCCAAGAACTACATTTGACAAACTTCAGAACAAAATGCTACCACAGTAACTGCTTACGAAAACAGTGAGTGCATTTTTTGCGGGAGCTTTCATTTCTTGCTTGCATGACAACACACAGAGATGCTACAACACCAAGTTGAATATGTTTATGTATATATATTTTTAAGAAAAATCTGAAACCAGCCATTAGTCATTCCCCATCTTTCTTTCTTTCTTTTTTCTTTCTTTTTTTCTTTCTTTCTTTCATTCTTTCTTCTTATATTCTTTATCTTTTTTTTTTCCTTTTTCTTTCTTTCTTTCTTTCATTCGCCCCAGTTTTTCGCTTTCAAACAGCTTAAACTCCGCTGGCTCTTTTTTTTTTGTAACGCTGAAACTGCCCAGCATATCGTCTTTCTTCAGAGCAGCTGTTTATCTGAATTCAGGCATACAGATGCTCCTCCATTCATTCTCTGTAAAATTCATAGTCGATATAGACAGATGTATAATGTTCCTGTGACGGGTTTTCTTACCTTTGAGATCTTCTGATGTCGAGGAGGCCAGCAATCCAGAGGCGAGTCCCAACAGCATAATCCACATCCCGATGGCTGGTGAGGAGATCTCTGTGTGAATCCAGAGGGTGTACAGTAGAGCTTAGAGTTTGCTGTAAGTTTGGAGTATTGGAAGGTGAGATTTCAGTGCCAGAACTAATAAAGATCAGAGGAAAGGGAGGTGCATGCTTCAACACACCCCTCTACATTTCCCTTATCCACTCGCCTTCACGCTCTCTCTCAGGCATGTATGCCTGACACTTTTAGTGTGTTTGTTTGGTAAGTGACCATGATTATCTGTAAATAACTGACTGACATCATTCTTGAATCATCCTTCTCCTCTAAATCACCCTGCTACTGATTCTCGTCACGGTTAACATATATTGGCAGTCAAATGAAATTAAACTGTATGATTCAAACCAATGCTAAAGAGATGAACAGTCACTGGACTTTTTTTTTTTTTTCAACATATTTGAAACATCTGTTGGTCCTTTTGTGTGAGTAGTTGCAAAGATGGTAAAAATAATTTTGGCAAGATGAATGTCAAAGTTTCCGAGAACTACACGTGGCAACTACTGTCAGCTCACAAAGAGACCCCATGCACCGAGTCAATCTCATAAAATATTCAGGAATAAATCAAATGAATAAATACATAAAGCCTATTTAAGGATGATCAAGATTTACGACATTATTTTGAACACACAAATTCTCATTAATGTATTACGTAATTTTTTTAATGTATGATGATGAAAAAATACTATAATGCAGTGATTATTCACTTGGCACAAATTAGAGGCAGCACATCTACAACACCAGCATTCATTAGCCACATCAGTGACTAAGCCAAATGATTTCTCAGATCAAGATTCACAACAGAAAGTGTATTTGTAAAGCAACAGCAGCTGACCAACACGACAACATGAACAGACCTGACATGCATTTCAAGTTTCTCATCGTCTCATTTCTCAAACTGCTTTTTGAATAAAGGTCAAATGCTTCGTTTATCTTACTGCTGTTGCGTTCACAGCTCATCATGCTGTGTTGTCAACAGTACTGTTGTTATGAACAGAGTAAACAAGACACTTCCTGGAAATTCAGATCTTCGAGACTTCTCTCCTCTCACTTCCATTATGATTCTGTCCTTTGCTATGGTGATGCACAAAAACAAATGTACACACAAACCCCTAAACAACTGATTCAGTAAAGATGAATCTAGTCAAATGTAATTTCACTGTAACATAGTGCCTCATTTAATGTTTGTGACACAAAGCTCATTTAAATTCACAATTAAGACATACATGAGGCACAAATTACATGGCTACTTCAACACTTTACAGCTCATACAGATCTGACAAAGTCCAACAAAATAAAAAATAATAAAATAAACATTTATTCCCAGAAATGCAAAATATACTCCACATTAACAAAACATGAAAAGAAGTGTGTATGAAATCATTTGAAGTCAATTCAACAGTTTCTGGTTGCTCCAGCTCATTTAAGTTTTGTCAAGAAATTCATATATAGGTACAACTTATTTTCATCTGTTCATCATTTGTAGTCATTTTGAAGTGTGAAAGATGGCAGCTGGCAGAAGATGAGCTATTTCCTGAGCTGGGGTAAGTGGAAACAACAATGTACAGCATGCCCTCTAAGAACTGAAGATGTGCTAAATAATGCTAGTTATGTAGAGTTATTTAGAGTCTGGTACCTGCTGGAATTTTGGTGAAAAGAGGATACTTATTATTAAACATATTGCGTTTTTACAAAATCACACTGAACTGAAAAAAAAAAAAAAGGAAGGAAGTGGTTGCAGTGGTTGCAGTTTGGCAATCTGCACCATGGTAACACACACTGAAGTGAAGGTGCCAATGAAACACTTCTAAGCGAGTAACTAGGGACAACACTGCTTATCTTGTGTTATGTATATACAACAGCTTTTAAAACCTCATGTCACTGATGTTTTAGGTTATTTCCGCAGATTTAACCTGCAGACCAAAATGAATGAACACTGACAAATACACTATGCCTACATCTGAATTTATTTTATTAAAATAATCAAATAAATGCATTTATTTTATTGATATTATTTAGTAATTAATATATATTATTAATAGTAGAATTGTATTCATATTAATTTTATAATGAATAAACTATCAACTATCATCATTTTTAATGAGTGAATTTGAGCAGGAAAAGCATCATGTGCAGCAAACCCACAAACTCCTTCAATGTTTACTGTATATGTCGAGAGAAGGCCAATAGTTTTGATGTCAGGGCTGACTATTTTTCAGTAAAAATAATTACATGATTTGCTCAATTAATTAATCACAATAGTATTTGCTGAGAAAAAAAACTTGCAAGACCCCAAATAAACAATTAAAAGATTAAGTGTTGCAGACAGGGGCGTTGAATAGAAAACAAGAAAAGTGGCTTTAAAAGTCAGCATTGTTTTACTACTCTTGTATTCTGTCTGGATTATGTTTCTGGCCTCTGCATCATATCTTCCTTTTTTAAGGGATAGTCCACCCAAAAATGAAAATCCTCTCATCATTTACTCAGCCTTAATGCCACACCAAGTTTTATGACTGTCTTTCCTCACAAAGAAAGGTTTTTAGTCCATATAATGCAAGTGTAAAAGTCAGCTTCAAAAACCACACAAAGTGCACAAAATGGTAAAGTTTAACATACTGTATAAGTATTTTTCCTACAGACGTTGCTTCACTTCAGAAGACATTGAATCACATCCACGCGGTCCCACATGGGTACCCAGATCACTTGAGTAGTTTTTTAAGCATCCTCTTTGGACGTCCTGCACTCTTGCATTATATGCAGAGATTATTATATGGATTGTTTTTTTTATGTTTATTTGTGTTAAATCATATATATATATGTATACACAGTGGTGTGAAAAGGTTTTTGCCCCCTTCCTGTTTTTTTTATTTATTGCATATTTGTCACACTTAAAAGATTCAGATCATCAAACAAATTTTAATATTACACAAAAATAATGCAAGTAAATGCAAAATGCAGTTTTAAATGATGATTTCTTTTATTAAGGGAAAAAAGCTGTCCAAACCTGCCTGGCCCTACGTGAAAAAGTAATTGCCCCCTAAATCTAATAACTGGTTGTGCCACGCTTTGCAGCAACAACTGCAATCAAGTGTTTGCGATAACTGGCAATGAGTCTTTCATATCGCTGTGGAGGAATTTTGGCCCACTCTTCTTTGCAGAATTGTTTTAATTCAGCCACATTGGAGGGTTTTCGAGCATGAATGGACTGTTTAAGCATCTCAATCGGATTTAAGTCCGGACTTTGATTTGGCCGCTCCAAAACCTTAATTTAGTTTTTCTTGAGCCATTCAGAGGTGGACTTGCTGGTGTGTTTGGGATCATTGTCCTGCTGCATAACCCAAGTGCGCTTGAGCTTGAGGTCACAAACTGATGGCCGGACATTCTCCTTCAGGATTTTCAGAATTCATGAGTGCAGAATTCATGATTCCGTCAATTATGGCAAGTCATCCATGTCCTGAAACTGCAAAGCAGCCCCAGACCATCACACTACCACCACCATGTTTGACTGTTGGTATGATGTTCTTTTTATGAAATGCTGTGTTGGTTTTACGCCAGATGTATTGGGACACACACCTTCCAAAAAGATCAACTTTTGTCTCATCAGTCTACAGAATATTTGCCCAAAATTCTTGGGGATAATAAAGATATTTTTTTTGGCAAATGAGAGACGAGTCTTTTTGTTCTTTCTGGTCAGCAGTGGCTTTTGCCTTGGCACTCTCCCATGGATGCCGTTTTTGCCCAGTCTCTTTCTTATTGTTGAATCATGAACACTGACCTTAATTGAGGCAAGTGAGGCCTGCAGTTCTTTAGATGTTGTTCTGGGTTCTTTTATGACCTCTTGGATGAGTCGTCGTTGTGCTCTTGGAGTAATTTTGGTTGGCCGGCAACTCCTGGGAAGGTTCACCATTGTTCCAAGTTTTCTGAATTTGTAGATAATGGCTCTGACCGTGGTTCGCTAGAGTCCCAAAGCCTTAAAAATGGCTTCATAAACCTTTCCAGACTGATACATGTCAACTATTTTTTTTCTCATCTGTTCTTGAAATTTTTAGATCGCGGCATGATGTGTTGCTCTTTAAGCAGGCTTCACTTTGTCAGACAGGTTCCACTTAAGTGATTCTTGATTCAACAGGTCTGGCAGTAATCAGGCCTGGGTGTGGCTAGTGAAATTTAACTCAGCTTTCTACAATAATGTGGTTAATTGCAGTTCTTTCATGATTTAACAGGAGGGGCAATTAATTTTTCACGTAGGGCCACGTAGGTTTGGACAGCTTTTTTCCCTTAATAAATGAAATCATCATTTAAAAACTTAATTTTGTATTTACTTGCATTATCTTTGTGTTATATAAAAAATAGTTTGATGATCTGAATCTTTTAAGCGTGACAAACATGCAAAAAAATAAGAATTCAGGAAGGGGGCCAACACTTTTTCACAACCTGTCATAATATATATGATATGATATTTGTGTGTGTGTGTGTGGGTGGTTGTTAAATCTTGCTAATTACTCATAAAGCCCTGAATGGTTTAGCTTATCAGTACTTGAGCGAGCTCTTATCACATTATAGTTCTTCACGTCCGCTGCGATCTCAAAACTCTGGCCATTTTTATTAAATACTGTATATAATCTAGAATAGATTATCTATCTTTTACCTAGAATATCAAAATCAACTGCGGGCGACAGATCCTTTTCCTATTCAGCGACCAAACTCTGGAACAATTGTCCTAGTGTTGTTCGGGAGGCAGACACACTCTGTCAGTTTAAATCTAGATTAAAGACTCATCTCTTTAACCTGGCTTACACATAGCACACTAACACATTTCTAATATTCAAATCTGTTAAAGGATTGTTAGGCTGTGTTATGGCTGCATTAGTTTGTCTGTCTCATCCTTATCCCGAGCTTAACGTAATCAGTCGTATCCTGCGGCCAGGAAGTGAGAGTGAAATCTTGCTGATGTGTCTTTGCAGCCATGGTAACCAGAGGTCTGTTTCTGAATCTGGGTGTTAGTTACAGTGTGACAGTAGTTCCACAAATACTCTGTCACCTAATAGCTTGTTTGCAATCACGTGATTCTGATGACGCGCGGAATTCAGATGGAAGGCAGGAAGTAAAAAAAACAGAATGGAAGACATAGAGGAAAGTCCGTATTGTAGTGGCTTAGACACTATTTCAAAAGAAAGATATAAACACAAAATCAGCACATATGTTGGATGTGATCCTTATATTATGAAGAGGAGCGAATTTTCTGCTGAACTGAAATATTTGCCTGCCATTGAGGCAGTACTAGTAGTTATAAGTAACAATCTTGTCCTCCAGACATCCTTCTACTCCAAAAAATAGATGAAGGCATACAAAAGTATGGATGCATACAATTTTTTATTAGTCGTTGGGTCAATGACCTCGGTACCAAGGTGCTCCACAATGACAATCGTTTGGTGAGTAGCATTTCTTTTTTGTCCTGTCGATTAACCTAGCAACAAACATTCAATGCTTAAACGGTTGTTTACTTTACTTTATTAGGTTAACCACTCTCAAAGGTCTGCCAAAACACCACTAAAGGCATGGATTATCGCAAAACAAGACGGAGAAGTCATTGCAGCTCATTGCAACTGCATTGCAGGGTAAGTTATTTACATTCGCCTGCATTTTGTATAACTGTTAAGTGTAGTGTGGTGTTGCTTGTAGTATCTGTTTTGTTTTAAATATAGTAATACATAAACATATAATAAAGATATATCTTAATATAATACCAATGTATTAATATATTATTATATCTTAAGGTATTAGCCATTTGTGGTTAATAAATAAATTATATTCATTCTTTTTTTCAGATTGTCAGAATCCTGTTCTCATGTTGGGGCAATTTTTTTTCCATTGAAGCTGGTGTTAAAATGTGAGATACAGCCTGCTGCACAACGGAAAAGTGCAAGTGGCTGATGCCATCACATGTACAAAAGGTGTGTAAATGTACTGTGCATATAATTATTTTGCACCCTACTCTACGACGGGAAATGACAGCAACTGTCAGTTTGTAAAACACACTTCTGCAGGGAAACAGGGAAAGTAAGATCAAACACTGCAACTACAATTCATATGGTTTTGTCTTAGACTAAAACTAACAGCACGCATTGTAGTTGCAGTGTTATATCTTAAATGTTCCATGTTATGGACCACATATGTGACCCTGGAGCACAAAACCAGTCATAAGGGTAAATTTTTTAAAATTGAGATTTATACATCATCTGAAAGCTGAATAAATACGCTTTCCATTGATGTATGGTTTGTTTATTTGGCTGAGATACAACTATTTGAAAATCTGGAATCTGAGGGTGCAAAAAAATTTTAATATTGAGAAAATCATCTTTAAAGTTGTCCAAATGAAGTTCTTAGCTATGCATATTACTAATCATTAAGTTTTGATATATTTACGGTAAAAAAATTACAAAATATATTCATGGAACATGACCTTTACTTAATATACTTATGATTTTTGGCATAAAATAAAAATCTATAATTTTGACCCATACAATGTATTTTTGGCTATTGCTACAAATATACCCCAGCGACTTAAAACTGCTTTTGTGCTCCAGGGTCACATATGTGTGTGTTAGAAATGGTCAGTTACTGTATGCAGGAGCCAAATTTAGAGTGTATCCCTTTAAGGAACCTGGCAGGAAGTAGCTATTAGTGACACCGTTGACACCATTGGTGTTAGACAGGAGCATGCTACACGAAGACGCCAAGCCGATACAGTTTTTCAACGGGAAGAAAATCGCTTATAGATGTTCAGACTACATGATATTTTTGTCGGTCACGATAGTCACTGTGTCAGATTACACGATTTTGACTCCGAAAATCTTGTCGTGTCGTGGACAAGAAACATGTCATGTCATGTCATCTCGATGTCATCGGGAAGGCGGAACTAGTGACTGACTTCCGAAAAACAAGAGTGTAAACATTGCTGAAGCGCTTCCGCTATAGTTCGCCACAAGCATTTTATTTCTTTATTCTGTCGTGGTAGTCCCTCGATGACACATCATACAGGCAGGAGTACTGTTGCCACAGCTCCATAAACCTTTCCTCCATCTAATAATTCCACCTAGGAGCACCATCATCTCTCTTTCGTTTTGCCATGTTTGAAACCTATGTATGAAAGAGCTTCTGTGCTGCTATTGGTCAACGTCACCAATGTGACAGAACTCATCGTGGATGACGGAAAAAAAATTAAACATGCTAGTCTTTCTGTCGCGATGTCGTGAAGCATCGCAGACGCGGAATCGGTTGTCGTCCACTATGACACACTACACGAGCTGAAACGATTGAATATTGCGTCCCGACGCCCATTGTCATTTACGAATCCCCACGACACCCTACGTCAAGCAAATCGTGGCAAAATCGGGCTAAAATCGTGTAGTCTGAACTGGGCATTAGTGTCACATTTTATTTCTTTCTTGATACTCTTTGGAATACCATGGTATATCCTTTTGTTTTGATTTTTGATTTGGTATCGCTTTTCATATAATTACAAGTCAGTTAATCAGCAGATTTAAAGTGCAATTTTATACTCACCAATAATGTCAAGTAGCTTCTAGAATAAAAAAAAACAACAAATCATCTGCGCTTTAAGTAAACCTTCCTTGTATATAACTTGAACACTTGGCTAAGTAGAACATGGCAGAATGCCATAACACTGTAATCTAACTTAAATGGGCAGTACTTAATGATCTTTATGCTTTTCAAATTTTCCAGATTTCCAGCTCTTATAGACTTTTCCTCAGCAAAATCCAAAAAAAGAAAAAATGGGCAATGCCATCGCTGGGAAATCAACTGAACAAGCCAAGGTTGAGAAACCAGTTCAATGTTCAAGAGTAAAGAGAGGGTCAGAAACGTATGATAGGTTTTTTGAGTCCTTAAGCAGAAACTGTCCAAGGAGTGCTGCACTGATAGCTAGGGAGAATTACTACAAGGAATTTGTTCCCAAATCTTGTATGCTGCCTAAAACGGTTCTTGAATACAACTCAAGTCAAGTCAACTCAAGTCAACTCAACTCATTTTTATTTCTAAAGCACTTTCCACAAAGTGGAACCAACGTCCTGAACATAAAAATAAAATATAAACAAGCATAAAACCAAAGACAGAAACCAATAATAACAAAAAACATAGCACACAACAGCAAACAAACAACAACAATTTATAAAACATTTCCAAATGCTAAGGAAAACAGGAAAACAGAGTTTTTAGTGCAATTTGAAAAGCACTAAGTGTAGGAGATGATTTAACAGACAACGGAAGGTCATTCCAAAGCCTGGGAACTGAAACAGAGAAAGCCCGATCACCTGTGCATTTTAAGCGAGATCAAGGAACCATAAGGTTTAACTGATCATCTGACTGCAGAGACCTGTTAGATTGATACAGACAAATTAAATCAGAAATGTACTCAGGTGCTGAACCATGCAAAGCTTTAAAAACATATAACAGCACTTTATATTGAATTCTGAACTGTACAGGTAGCCAGTGTAGTCTAATTAACACAGGAGTAATATGCTCTCTCTTTTTGTACCCGTTAAAAGCCTAGCAGCTGAATTTTGAACAAGCTGCAGGCGAGAGAGAGAAGCCTGACTCACACCCAGATACAATGCATTGCAGTAATCCAAACGAGATGATATAAAAGCATGGACAACTTTCTCCATATCCTCAAAAGAGAGGATAGACTTCAATTTGGATATACATCTAAGATGGAATAAGCTGTTTGTTACAATCGCATTTATTTGCCGGTCAAATTTTAAATTTAAATTTTTTTAACTAAAAAATGACACCAAGATTTTTCACACTGTTAAGTTTTTTTTTTTTCCTGGGAACAATCCCGGGCAGTCATTGACATCCTTCACACATCCCTTATTAACAAATAAGATCAACTCAGTCTTATCCTCATGCAGTTGGAGAATGTTGTTAACCATCCGAACCTTAACCTCAACCAAACATTCATACAGAGACTGAATAGCAAATTTATCCTCATGTTACAATGATAGATAAACTTGAGAGTCATCAGCATACAAATTATTATGGATAATAATTATGTGGAAATGCCATATTTTTCAAAGATCGAACCTAAAGGGGAAGTTAGGGGAAGTTGTGGCATAATGGTTAGAGAGTCGGACTCGTAACCTAAAGGTAGGAATTGTAGGTGGGGCGAGTGATTGTACAGCGCTCTCTCCCACCTTCAATACCACGACTGAGGCGCCCTTGAGCAAGGCACCGAACCCCCAACTGATCCCCGGGCGCCGCAGCAAAAATTGGCTGCCCACTGCTCCGGGTGTGTGTGTTCACGGTGTGTGTGCACTTTGGATGGGAATAAATGCAGAGCACTAATTCCGAGTATGAGTCACCATACTTGGCCACATGTCACTTCACTTCACTAAAGGGAGCATATAAAGGGAGAACCAAATTGGTCCCAAAATTTAACCCTGAGGGACCCCGCACAAATGAGGGGCAGCAGTTGAAGAATAGTTCCCTAAGTTGACTGAGAAAGTCCTACCATTTAAATAAGGCTAATGCCTGCATGCCAATCTCATCTTAAAGATGATCAATAAGAATCTTATGATCAACTGTGTCGAATGCAACAGTAAGATCTAACAATAAAATAATGACACAGCTTCCAAAATCAACACCACATAAAATGTCATTAGAGGCCCTCAAAAGAGCAGACTCTGTACTATGGCCGGCTCTAAACCCGGATGGGAATTTATCCAAAATTTTGTTTTTCATTAGAAAATCATTATTCTGCACAAGCACTGTCTTCTCCAATATATTTGATATGAAAGGCAATTTTGAAATTGGATGAAAATTATTCATCTCAGAGGGATCTAATCCAGATTTTTTGAGAAGTGGCTGGATAACTGCATGCATAAAGCTAGCAGGAACAACACCACTTAACAGGCTACTATTCATGATAGATAAAATACTTGGACCAATGCAATCAACCACCTCGTTAAACAAACGAGAAGGTATCACATCACAGGGTGACCTAGTAGGCTTCATATGATCAATTATCTCTTTTAGCTGAGGAAGAGAAACAGGTGTAAAAAACAAGTCAATTGATTTGAAAGGTTAAATGAAGCAGTATGATCACTAAGAACAGTTGAAATCTGAGATCTAATTCCGGCAATCTTATCAATAAAAAAAGTTTAAAACATGTGTCGCATGTGTCAACAGAAGGAGTAAATGATGAAATGGCAGCAGGATGGAGCACAGCATTTACAGTAGAAAAGAGTACTCTAGAACTGTGACAGTGATTAGAAATAATATCAGAGAAATAATTAGTTCTAGCTAATTTAATGGCTCTTTGGTACTCACTTAAACAGTTCCTCAAAATCTCATAAGAAACCTGCAGTTTATCTTTAAGCCATTTATGTTCAGCTCTTCTACACTGCTGTCTAAGGGCACGGGTAGTGCTATTTAACCAAGCTTGTTTCTTGACCTTTTTTTTTTTTTTGACTGTGAAAGGAGCCACAAGGTCTAAAATATCAGAACATGACGAGTTAAACTGACTGACCAACTCTTCAAGTCTCATACAGGGAGAAAGAGATTAAATTAATGTAATTAAAGGAGAAACCTCAAAAGAGGCAGAAAATTTACTAGCAGTATAAGGAGTGAGTACACGAGAAACAACAGAGGCAGAAACATTCTCACCCGGAACACTACATGGAAAATTAGGGTGAAAAAGGACAGTCTTATGGTCAGAGAACATACCAGCGGAAAACCCTATAGATAATACAAGGTCAAGAGTATGACCATGCTCATGTGTGGGACCAGAAACACACTGTGAACAATCAAATGACTCTAATAGATTTTAAAACTCTTTCACCAAGGGCTTTGAAGGACAGCAAACAAAAATCCCCCAAAATTTTAATATTATCAAAAGAAGGGACAGCAGCAGAAAAAAATGAGAAAACTCCCAAAAAAATCCCAATAATAATTTGGAGGTCTATAAATCAGAGCACATAACACAGATTTATAGGAGTTCAACCTAATTAATTGGGTTTCAAAGGTACTCTAAGTCTCAGCAGGTAAAAGTCTACATTTAAACTTGTCTTTAAAAATAGCAGCAAGACCCCCACCCCGGCCAACAGACCTGGGGGTACTAAAAAAACTGAAACCAGGAGGAGAAAGTTCCAAGAGAGGAGTCATTTCGCCAGCACTGAGCCAGGTCTCAGTGCTAAATAAAAAATCAAATTCATGAGAAAGAAAAAAATTGTTCAATATAAAATATTTATTTGCAAGAGATCTCGCATTAGTCAACGCCATTGTCACAGAAATAGAATCAGGAAAAAGTTGCAGAGAGGTGTCATGCAGATTTATTTTGATGATTAACTCCCTGAACTCCAGAACGCCGCTTTACACGAGCCATCTGTAAAGACCAAAGCACTGAAGCAATGAGGCTCATGTGGACGGAAAGATGGGCACAAGATATGACCAACGATGTCAGACACTGTAATATGCTCTGGTCCCTTCCTTGCTTACCGTGGTGATGAGACACATAGCAGACTGTCGTCACTCAATGGCTGGATGTCTAAGTTGTGCCCGCAGAATATATCCTAGGTTTCATAGATAATTGGACGAGTTTTTGGGGCAGACCTGATCTGTTGAAAAGTGATGGTCTTCATCCCTCCAGGGGTGGTGCCGCTCTTATGTCTAGAAATATGGCACAGTCTTAGCGTTTGTACTTGACTTACTTGAGTCCATGTCAGGAAGCAGACAGACTGGCTAAATCGACCCCATGCTAGCCGCTTCACGTCACAGAAGTCAGTTAATTCTCAGTACATAGAGACTCTTTCACCTAGATATTATACTATAGAGACTGTGTCTGTTCCCAAACTAGCAAATACAAAAAAAAAACGTCCCACCCAATTTAAGAGTAACAATTTAATTGATGTTCATAAAATTTAAAAAACAGATGTAATATGGATAAACAAATGATAAAGCTTGGCTTATTGAATATCAGGTCCCTTTCTACGAAAGCACTTTTTGTAAATGATATGATCACTGATCATAACCTAGATGTGTTCTGTTTGACAGAAACCTGGCTAAAAACAGATGACTACATTATTTTAAATGACTCTTCTCCCCAAGCTTACTGTAATAAACATTAGCCGCATCCAAAAGGTAAACAGGAGGTGTTGCTACAATTTATAGTAATATTTTCAGTATTTCTCAGAGGGCGGGTTACAAGTATAACTCGATGGAAAGTAGTATGGTGCGTCATATAACATTATGCAGAAAATACAAAGTGTTTTAATGATAAATCCCCTGTGATGTTTATACTGGCTACTGTATACAGGCCACCATGGCACCATACAGACTTTATTAAAGAATTTGCTGATTTTCTATCAGAGTTAGTGCTGGCTGCAGATAAAGTTTAATTGTTGGTGATTTTAATATCCATGTTGATAATGAAAAAAAAGATGCATTGGGATCAGCATTCATAGACATTATGAACTCTATTGGGGTTAGACAACACGTGTTAAGACCTACTCATTGTCGAAATCATACTATAGATTTAATGCTGTCACATGGAATTGATGTTGATGGCATTGAAATTATGCAGCAGAGCAATGATATCTCAGATCATCATCTAGTCTTGTGTAAACTCCATATAGCTAAAACTGTAAATTCTACTCCTTGTTACAAGTATGGTAGAACCATCACTTCAACCACAAAAGACTGCTTTGTAAGTAATCTTCCTGATTTATATCAATTCCTCAGCATATCTAGAAATTTTTAACAGTGATAGAAGGTAGGTTGTCCTTTACACTTAAAGAAAGGGCCCGATTAAGACAACCAACGCAGCTGTCCCCGGTACACACTGAGCGGGAGATAGGGAGGTCACGTCGTGGTATAATTGAGCACACTCGACCCTAAATAGAGCAGCCCGAGAAAATTGGACGGAAGCAGCGGAGGGAACAAAGCCCCAAATACTAAAGGAGGATAACGGGACACATAGTACGCGTTCTACTCCTACAGGAAAAAGCATTAAAACTAACTGGTCGTAGAATCTAGATAAAATTGTAAATTCTCTTTTAGAAGAAAACAAATATAACCCCAGGTATTTATTCAATACATTGGCTAAATTAACGAAAAATAAAGCATCTACAGGTGTTGACATTTCCCAACAGCACAGCAGTAATAACTTTATGAACTACTTTACTTCTAAGATCGATACTATTAGAGATCAGAGTTTATTACGATGGCACCGATGCTGATGGCTGCCTCCGTGGTGTGCTCCGCAGTTGTTTTTATGTTTTTTTTAGTTTGTCCTGTCTTTAGTTATATACCTGCAATCAGTTTCACCAGAGACGAACTGCTGGACATCCAGAAGTACTCACCACCCGATATTTCACTGGTTTTTTATTATTCTGATGTGGGTAGCTGGTCGACAAGTCGGTGTAAGTAGGGGGCGGAGATGCGAGCGATGATCAAAGTGCTTCAGGACGCGGAGAAGGGGGGACTAGCGAATGCCGGCCGCCCCTGCGGTGGATACAGAGTAAGCAGAGGGGATTTCAGAACGCAGTGCCCATTAGCATCCATTGGCGAACCTCGCTCTCTACCCAACCCAAAATGCGAACGCGCCAGGGCTCATAAGTCTTTCTGCTACTCTCCAGCCAAATAAGCTGTCTTCAAACCTCTGCTGCTCTTTGTTTCACGGAAAACCTGGCTGAAAGACGTCAGTACGGACAGCGCGTTGAGTTCCGGGCTTCAACTGTTCAGAGCGGACCGCGGTGCAGAATCAACGGGGAAATCACGTGGTGGCGGGGACATGCTTTTACATCAATGAGAGGTGGGGTACAGATGTAACTGTGTTAAAGAAGACGTGCTGGGACTGTGCAGTTCTAGAAGAACGCTCTTCATTAACACCTGCAAAGTCATCTAGTAGCCGCGGCGAACATGTTATTGCCTATTCATTTTCGTCGTGTCTCCATTTCACTCTGTTACAGAAACTCGGCTGATAAGATCACCAGGACACAGAACAATAACACCGGACTAATGTTTCTAATCATTCGGCGGGGAGCTAGTAATAAGCAAAACTCTATACCTGGTGAACTGACAAAATACAGGAGCAGCACTTCAAAGTGTCCCACCAGAGGGACGAGTAATTATATTGGATTCACCTGTTAAGTCAGTCAAGTCACCTATTTCTATAGAGCTTTTTAACAATACCGAATTGTGACAAAGCAAGAACAGAATATTAATTAGGAAAGATAGTTTTTGTCATAATGAAAAATGACAATAGTTAAACGACCAAATCTTTTCAGGTTTAAAGACAGTTAGATCATTGAATGCAAGTGATGTCCAAGACATCAGATCAGTTTACAGAATCTTGCAAATCATGTCAACGATATCGCCGAAAATGAAGTGTCCCCAACTAAGCAAGCCGAAGTTGACAGTGGCAAGGAACNCTAGTTCGTAATCCGCGTAACCTATTTGAAGGAATCAGTTGAATGGATTGAACTCACTCGTTAAGACAGTGACTTGCCGCCACCTAGTGTCTCTGTTTTTGTTAATTGATTGACATATTGAAATATTTCTGCCTTCAAAATTTAAAACATTAATCTCATAACATTATATATTGCAGTTGTAATTTTGCAGTGTAAATGCATTCATGCTACATGAAGGGAATGATTGAATTTTTGCAAGTAACAGCCCTTTATTTTAACTGAATTTATCGATTGGAATTAAAACCGTGGCATTCCATATTCATGATGCATACATTTAATACGGTTTTAAAAAATGCCACTGTACATCAGTTTACGGGTTTGTTTCTGATGCGGTCAATGTTATTTTTGGAAGTTGTAGTGTTTCTCGACGTCATGGCATCTTCCACATACATGTTGTCAGAGGCGGACAAAGTACTCAACTCCATACTTGAGTGAAAGTACAGATACTGTGTCAATTACAAGGAAAAAGTTGTAAAGACAGATTTTTACTTACGTAAAAGTACAGAAGTACTTGCTTTTAAAAAATACTTAAGTACCAAAAGTAAATTTCCAACAATCCCTTTTTATTGTTGCACGTAATACTTGCAATACTTCTGAAGAAACTTACAATACATTACACCTGCTGAATACACTGACTAGCTTGTAGTATCTTTGGAATAAAGAGCTTTTAGAATGTTAAAAACATATGGGGGAAAAAAACAAAACAAAAAAAATTATTTAACACCCCTACCCACCCCCAAAAAAGCAGGATGGTAGTGATCTCACAAAGCTCTGACAGTGTGCGCACACATCTATTTGTAGCCATTCATCCACATTTGAACAAAGTGGACAATGAAATTGCTGTAAATACAGACTGATAAAAAAAAATCAAACCTGCTTTAAAAACCAGCAACACAACTGTAGCTGTATAACTTTACAACAGCAGCACAGCTTTAACAAAAAAGCAAAACAACAACCTATTTGACATAAAAACAATTTTTTAAAAATGCTGTCTAATCGCTCTAGTGGTACTTTGATGTCATACACAGAACGGTCTGTGCAGTGCTGCTTCAAATCCAACACCTTTTGTGTTTTATTAGGAGACGCACAACAGTTATTCTGTGGCTTTATAGGGTAGTAATGTTCACATACACAATTTAGCAAAGAATACAGAAACATTGGTCTTCTACAGGTGCATCTCAAAAATTAGAATGTCGTGGAAAAGTTCATTTATTCAGTAATTCAACTCAAATTGTGAAAACTTGTGTATTAAATAAATTCAATACACACAGACTGAAGTAGTTAATGGTCTTTGGTTCTTTGACATTCGGCTGCTTGTTGGCTACGTTACACATCACGCATAAAAACTCACCAATTCACTATCTCAACTAATTAGAGTACTTCATAAGACCAATAAAAAAATAAAAATTTAGTGAATTGTTGGCCTTCTGTAAATGATGTTAATTTACTGTACATGTACTCAAAACTTGGTAGTGGCTCCTTTTGCTTTAATTACTGCCTCAATTCGGCATGGCATGGAGGTTGCGCAGTTTGTGGGCTGCTGAGGTGGTATGGAAGCCCAGGTTTCTTTGACATTGGCCTTCAGCTCATCTGCATTTTTTCTTGTTTCTCATTTTCCTCTTGACATAGATTCTCTATGGAGTTCAGGTCAGGCGAGTTCTCAGGCCAATCAAGCACAGTAACACCATAGTCATTTAACCAACTTTTGGTGCTTTTGGCAGTGTGGGAGGTGCCCCCCCCCCCAAAGTCCTAACTGGAGAAATGAATCATCAGCATCTCAAAAGTGGTCAGCAGAGAGAAGCATGAAGTGCTCCAAAGTTTCTTGGTAAACGGGTGCAGTGACGTTTTGTTTTCAAAAAACACAATGGACCAACTTCAGCAGATGACATTGCACCCCAAATCGTCACAGATTGTGGAAACTTAACACTGGACTTAAAGCAACTTGGGCTATGAGTTTCTCCAGCCTTCCTCCAGACTCTAGGACCTCGGTTTCCAAATGAAATACAAAACTCTACACTCATCTGAAAAGAGGACTTTGGACCAACGGCAACAGTCCAGTTCTTCTCCTTAGCACAGGTAAGGGCCTCTGACGTTGTCTGTGGTTCAGGGGTGGCTTAACTAGAGGAATACGACAACTGTAGCCAAAATCCTTGACACGTCTGTGTGTGGTGGCCTTGACCTTGCCTTGACCCCAGCCTCAGTCCATTCTTGTGAAGTTCACTCAAATTCTTGAAACAATTTTGCTTGACAATCCTCATAAGACTGCGGTTCTCTCGGTTGGTTGTGCATCTTTTTCTTCCCACTTTTTCCTTCCACTCAACTTTCAGTTAACATGCTTGGATACAGCACTCTGTGAACAGCCAGATTCTTTGGCAATGAATGTTTGAGGCTTACCATCCTTGTGAAGGGTGTCAATTATTGTCTTCTGGACAACTGTCAGATCAGCAGTCTTCCCCATGATTGTGTAGCCTAAAGAACCAAACTGAGAGACCATTTTGAAGCCTCAGGAAACCTTTGCAGGTGTTTTGAGTTGATTGCTGATTGGCCAAGGTGACGTAAATGACACCACTAGATTTGTCTAAGGAGTGTTGAGTGTGACATAGGTGGCGTTTATTGTTAAAGGATGTAGAGCCCCCAAACTCATCACAATTAAAGCGCTTATCCAGACGCACCGATCTCTCTTAAACGACCTTTCAGTCTGTTTGCTCTTTGAATGTATTTTAAATTACCCAAGTTTAAAAATTTGGTTTGAATCTAGGCGAAATAAAAGGAAGCCAAATGTCCAAACGACATTACTCAGCTTATGGAGATTCGTGGCACCTGTCTTCCACAATATAAATGCTTATTATTAATTGTGAATAAATTACTCACATTTGCAACTGGTCAGTGTTAAAAAAAATGCTCGGGCGACACGAATCATTTCATGTAACATAAAGAGTGTTACTGATAAACTGTCTGATAGAAATAAGGAAAAGTCACCAGTTTATAGAGAAGACAAAAAATAACCCAACTGAACTTTTCAAGTGTCTACATATAATAAATGATTTCTACTTCGAGGACCTGGAGAATGTGTAGGGTGGAAGTCCATGTGAACAACAGTACAATATTTGATCCTTCCAATGTAATGAAGTAAAAGTCATAAGTTCCCAGAAAAAAAGAATACTCAAGTAAATTACCGATACCCAGAAAGTGTACTTAAGTACAATACTCAAGTAAATGTACTTAGTTACTGTCCGCCTCTGCATGTTGTAGAGACGATAGGAGACAGGGATACTGGAACACTAACAAACTTTTATTTTTGCCGCATCACTTGTGGTTGCATACTATCATATGCCTTACATGGGAGGGGCGTCGCATCCTGTGTCGTCACAGGTCAAACCAAATACATTTCATCACTCTTTTTTTTTTTAAACTTTGCAACTTGTAACACACAACAGTAACTTTTGTTTGTTATGATAACCTAACATTAATATATTTAACCCTTGAGTATTGTAGAAAGTTCGCTCTAAAACTCCATCTCTGAATAATATGAACACTTTACGTTGAAACAAAAAGTCAGTCCTTGTTTTCTAAACAGTCTGAAACACCTGCTTTGAACAATCTGTGCAACTATGTAGTTAGACCACACAGTCTACCTAAACATAGTCAGAGAGGTAGGCAGGAGGCCTATGGTTATGTCTAACAGGATATCTCCGAGGGACCATGCATGAGTCAGTTTCTTCTGTCTCATTTTCAAATCCTAGCTCAAACAAAAAATCTGGTATCTCCTGGTTGAGTCTCTTAAAGAATGAACAGTTTCTTGTAATGGAGTGTCCATGCCCTTCTGCAGTCACCATTGTGCCTTTGACTTTGGTGACTGTGAGTGGCTTTGTGTTGTATGGTGTCGTTAGTTTGTTTGGATTTTGTTGCCGGCACAACACTGTGTCACCAGGTTTGATGTTGATGTGTGTGGCATGTCTTCGGGTGTCAGAAAAGGCTTTCATTTTATTTTTTGCCTTTTTGGCGGATGTCATCATCAGCATCGGTGACAATTGGAGTAGCAATGGGAATTTTTGTACGAATCTTTCTTTTAAAGATCAACTCAGCAGGTGAAGTTCCCGTTGTGCAGTGAGGTGAGGATCTGTACTCACGAAGGAAGACATTTAACTGTTGTTTCCATGGGATACCTTGAGTTTGTGCAGTTCGAATGGCTTTCCCCAAAGTTGTTGAAGTAGTGTGAAGAATTTTAACTACAGGATACCTTGTGTAGTCATCTATAATGACCAGCAGATACTCCCCGGTTGGAAATGGTCCATAGAAATCTGCACTCAGATTGTGCCATGGTGCTTCTGGCAATTTAGACATTTGAAGCGGTTCAACATGAGTGACGGGGTTATTTGCCTGACAAACAATGCAATTTGTGATCATGGTCTCGACTCTTCGATCAATATTGGGAAACCACACCTTCTCTCTCAGAAGACTTTTGGTTTTAGCTACTCCTTGATGGCTCTCGTGGGCAAGCTGTAATACTCTTTGCTCTAGAGTGGAGGGTACGACTATTCTGGAACCTCTGAGTATGAGATCATCATCTGATGACACTGTGAGCTCAGAACTGACATTTCTGTAATGTCTTAGGGTGTCTGCGAAAAGTGGGTCACGTGCATTTATGTGCCATGAGTTGTCTCTTATGTGTGAGCAGACCTGCTGAAGAACAGGATCTTATTTTGTCTCGGTTTTTATCTCGTCTAGTGTCATGGCCTTTGGTGTGGCCTGCAGAGCCATGAAATTGACGTACTCCTCTGCTACTTTAGATGGCCTTGTCTTGTTTTCTGTCTCAAATGAGACAGAGTGTCTGGACATGAAGTCAGCAGGATTGTCAGTCCCTTTTCTGTACTAAATTATGAACTGGTACGGCTGGAGTCCCCACCTTTCAATTCGGGCTGGTAGCTTCGATCTTAGATTATTCCATATCAGTTCTAGGGGCTTGTGGTCGGTAACTAGAGTAAAAGATTGGCCATAAAGGTACAAGTGAAAATGCTCACAGCTCCATACAATGGCTAGAGCTTCGCGTTCAGTTTGTGAGTATCATTTTTCAACATCACTGAGTGCACGACTGGCGTATGCAATGATGCATTTTTCTCCGTTTTGCCTCTGTGCCAAAATATCACAGAGGCCTAGCAGGCTAGCATCAACAACGAGTTCAGTGTCCTTTGAGGGATCAAAGTAGCACATAATGGGGGCACTGGCTAAAGCATCTTTGAGCTGCTGAAGAGCTTGCTTGTGTGTATCATCCCATTGCTATGGTGTGCCTTTTTTAAGTCAGTTCACGAAGAGGTGCACTGATCGTTGAAAAGTCCTGTATAAACTGTGATCAGTAGTTTGCCACTCCGAGTAGGCTTCAGATTTCTCCAGGATCTTTGGGCTCACTGGCTTGCAGTATGGCTGCAACCTTTTTGGGATCTGCTGAGATACCACTGGCAGAAAAGATAAATCCATAAAACTCAAGTCTGTGCTTGTTAAACTCACATTTTTTTCACGATTAAGTGTAAGACCACTGTCCTTTATTCTTTGAAAGACAGCTCGGAGAGCTTCATCATGTGCCCTTTGTGAGATACCGTTCACGACGATATCATCACTGAGGTTTTTTATTCCTTTTATGCCTTGCAGTGTTTGCGCTATGGCATTCTGGAACTCCTCCGCTGCAGAAGATATGCCATAATTTAGGCGTTTGCATCTCCTTAGTCCCAGGTGTGTGGTGAATGTCGTAATGTATCAGCTGTCTGGGTGAAGTTCTAGCTGATGGTAACCTGCTCTGAGATCAAGTTTTGAGAAGACTTTTGCACCATTCAGCTCTTGTATGACATCATCAATAGCAGGTGTTATATGACGCTCATGTTGTATGGCTGTATTGGCTTGGCACATGTCAGCACATATCCTGACTTTATCAGGATCTTTTGGTTTTGGTGGAGTTACAATTGGAGAAATCCATGGCGTTGGACCTGTTACTGTTTCTATTATATCATCATTTTCCAACTTTTGTAACTCAGCTTCCACTTTCTGTCGAATATGAAATGGCACTCGTCTATGTGGCTGGCATGTAGGTTGGACATCACTATTGATATGCAGCTTCACTTGGAAGTTTTTCCATTTGCCTATTCCTTTGAACAGTTCTGGATAGCTTTCAACAAGTTCAACAGCTACTGTGCGGATGGTGTTTGTATAATTAACAGCACTGGTGATATGTATTAGTCCATTTATTTATTAGCTCTTGTGCTGTTCCATAGCTTAGAAGGGTGTGTCCATCATTCTGAAGAACATAGAACTTGGTCTCTGTAGTGCTATGTGATGCTTTAACATTGCACTGGAATACACCAATAATAGGCAGAGCAGTGTCAGAGCCATACGCAAAGATCTTAATTGTCGCTGCTCTGTGCTGTGGCTTGGATGTGAGCATGTTGAACACTGCTTTGCTGATAATATTTACAGCTGCTCCGGAATCAGTCAGAGCTGTAACTTTGGTGCCGTTTATTTTAATTTGTGTCTGAGGCTGTTGCTGGTATGTATTACTGTTCAAAACAAACACATAAGCATCCTCACTGCTCGATGAATCATCTTGTGTGTGGCTGGTGCATGCTGTAGTGACTTGCTTGACCCTTTGTGGTTTGTTGCGTTGTTTATGATGGGGAGGGTCATTATGTTTAACTTGCAGAGTGAGTTTCTTAATGCTGGAACGACACACTTTTGCTCAGTGATTCAACTTTCCACATGCTCTGCTTTCTTTTCCTTTAGCCGGACAATCCCCTTGATGTGGATATTTTCCTCCACAATTTCTGTTTCTGTGTTAGACGTCTGTCTGCTGGTGGTTTTTAATTCACTCTGCTGCTTGTGATTGTAATGTAATGCGTTGACAGCACCCGCTACATTTTGTTAAATTCCCACTGCTTGTTGTTCAGAGATTTCTAGTGTTCTGCCATGATCTAGCAAAGACTCAAGAGCAGGGCTTGACGCTTACTTTTTTCAGAAGGAGCACATCAAAGAATTTTAGGGTCGCAATGAAAATTTACTAAATGTGTTTTTACCTAATAAAGGTATACAAGGAGCCCTTTAAAAGCAAAGTGATTTCATTTATTTGAAAACAATAAGTACACTAGGTTCTCTTTTAATTATTTCAACAGCTGTCTCTTTAAACAGTATTTAATATTTTTTTATTTTAACTGTATGATCTGACTGAAAAGTAGCTCTTGGTTCTAAATTCTTAAAGTCTACTTGTTCCATTTAGACAGAAAGGATATCACGGGCCCAGCAGCTTTTGTAAGCTGGATGTCTTGCCTGCTTTGAGCTTAGCCAGCGGTCCACAGCAGGACTGGGATCAAATTGCTCTAATGAAGGCCCCTCTAAACTGATCCGCATCAAGTCTTCTGTTG
The DNA here is from genome assembly GCA_018155175.1 of Sinocyclocheilus anophthalmus. NCBI lineage: Eukaryota > Metazoa > Chordata > Actinopteri > Cypriniformes > Cyprinidae > Sinocyclocheilus > Sinocyclocheilus anophthalmus. Next base: position 97,198 of record JADLZN010000819.1, on the reverse strand, counting down.
TGGACACTCCAAGGCAGCTTCTTGTTGAATTCTTGATGCGGTTTTGGGCAGAAAAACCTCTTTCACACTGGGCAGCAGAAATAGGGAGCACCAGCATGATCTGCACCAACTCTAGTATGTTCTATGGGAGATGACAACATTTTAAATTAATTACATAAAAAAATTGAAGTTGTGTCTGGACAATTTTGGACTGCTCTGCCTTACTTTGTAGTCTTGCTTGTAGGAGTCCTTTGTCATCAGCATCTCCCATAAGCCAGAGTAGGTTTTGTCCCTGAAGTTCTGCCTCACTAGGATTTTGCGCCCTTGCCATTCATCCTGGATTGTAGCAATTTTGCACCCTGCTCTGAAACACAGAACAGAGCAATTTGACTTTGCACATATGCAACAGGTGTCTCAAATGGCAAAGCTGTTCCTTATCAAATTAATTCTTACTCTGTTAGAGGCTTTTCAAAATGCTTCACCAGGTCTGCTATGCTGTCATCTCCAAAGGTAAGTAGGTTAGCTTGTTCCTCTGGCCATGTGTCAGGGTTGAGCACTCTGAAAGAATCCAGTATGGTCTGGATCCCCTTATTCTTCACCAAACCACCAAACCTTGCTTTGATGGCATCCACACTGATGCTGATGGCAGCTTCTACGTGCCGCTTCAGCTGTGGACGGTTGAGGCATGTGACATTCCCTTTCAGTTTCATTGTGATATTAAATTTATTCAGAATTGTGCAGGGCTGCATTTCTCAAAAGCACTGTTGGCTAACTATGGTCACAATTTCCATTGAATTGTATTTAGCTGTATTGCCTAACTTTATTGTTTCTAATTTGATGAGAGAAACAATTTGACTACTTGTGAATACAAACCTGTGTGGCATGCAGTGGATTTGGGATTATATGGCTCCCTGCCTCGCTCTGCAGGTGGGCAATCACACCCCCACATGTACCCATATTAACAGAGGCCCCATCTGCACCGAAAGACACAATTTCTTAGCCATTCTCCATTATCCTCCGGTTATTAAATGCAGCCTTGGTGGCATTCAGCACCCCTTGAAGGAAAACATTAAATAATCACATTGTGAAAAAAATATATAAAAAACTATTACTACAAATTACTATGGCTGCACAATTAATAGGAAACTAATAAATACTAATAAAATAATTTCATTCATAATTTCATGTTTGTGCTGCTAATAGGACTAACGACCATAATTCAACTGTGTACAATTGCATTTAAATGCAGAAATGAAACTGCAACATTATAGAGTTTGTTATGGTAGACAGATTAACATTAACCATATTAACATATGACAAGCAGTTGCACCCAAATAATCAGCCCTAGCAAACACTTTTATAACTTTTAAATGTTATACAAAAATAATCTAAAACAAGGAGAGAAACAGCTTTCTTACTAAGAGCATGTGAATGTTCAAGGCTCTGTTGTCCAACCAGAAGTTTTACTGGCTTTCCGTTCTCCAAGAGCCGCACATACACTATTTCACATTCCGTGTTCGAGGAATAATCGATGTAGCTGTCTCCGTCGATCAAAACGGACAGATAATGTGCTGCTCTCAACTTTTCTGCAAGGCTTCCTTTCATTGTGTCTGCAATTTGTCCAATAATTTCTGCACACCTCTTATCATTGTCATATGTTGAATTTATGTCCACTCCGTTTTTCTTATGTAGGGTAATAAGCGGACCAAACTTCACAAAGGCTGTCTCTTCTTTAGCAATATAATACGCAATATTCAATTTTATTTTCAGCTGTTGTCTTTTTTCTTCTTCAGAGAGCAGCACCTGCCTTCTTACAGCTGCCTGCATGGTTGCCGATGCTTTGTTTTCGCATGCTATGTACGCATCTCTGCAGAGTGCATGCCTCCGTGATTTACCATGTTTTTGTACTGTATCTTGTTTAAAATGAGGGTTGCCGCTAACAAAGGCCGAGTTGCCCGCTTGTTTCTGTCCTCTGCAGTACTTGCAGTACATTAAGGGTGCTTTCACACTAGCACTTTTGGTGAGCACCCGGGTTCGATTGATGTCAGAGTTCAGTTTGTGTGGATGATGTGAACGTGGTCTTTCGAACTCGGGTGTGCACACACGAACCGTACCCGAGTCAGTTTAAAAAGGGTGGTCTGGGGTACGGTTCAAGTGAACTCCGGTACGGTTCGCTGCTGATGTGAACGCAATCGTAACAAATCACGGAAGTGAACCGCTATTAATGACGTATTATTTGATAAAAATGTGTGTTTGTGTGTGTTTCACTCACTTTCCTGTCGAGTGTGACTGACGCTGCAAGCAGAGAGCTGTATATCTAATTTCTGTTCACCTTCAGAGTACTTTAGAGCATTTGCGTACATTCTAGGCAGATGTAAGTGCCTTTATGTACTGAAGCTTTGGAAACTGTAGAACATGTGTGTGTGTCCCACATACATGTGTTTATGGGAGCTGCATGTTTGGAGATGGACATGTGGGGGCAGAGATGAGTAAAGGGAGAGGTTGGTTCTTATTCAGTGGTGGTTACACATTAAAAGGAGTTCATACAAAGTTATCACCCGACTCTGTTTTGTGCACATTTACAGAAACAAAACCAATGGTTCAAAAACATAAATATAAAATTGAAGAGAGCCTTGCTATTCATTTTGCCGTCTTCTCCTGCACCATCGTTACTAAGCAATGGGGTAAACAGCTGCTGGCTTGATGACGCAAACGAACCGCGGTTCGGACCCAAATAATATAATGTGAACACAGTCCAGCGGGGGCAGGGGGGATCAATCGAACTCGGGTTCGAACCAAGCAATCGAACCAAGTGTGAAAGCACTCTTAAGTTGTCCTCAAAAATGAGCCATGGGAATGTTTTCTGCCACTGTGGATTAAAATTGTATTTCCTACCAGCAGTGGAGGTTGAACGGTTATCACCGCTTGGTCCCTCTTTTACGTTTTCGTCGCCCTCCTCTTCAATATCCTCCTCAGGATCTACTGTTTCTGTCACGCTCTGTCTTATGAAATAATGACTAATTGGCTACATAATTCATGTATGTTCCATCTCTGTGATGCGTTACCTCACTTTTTTTTATGTGGCGCCTGCACGCACTTTGCGTGGATCATGTGAGTTTTTTTCTGAGACCGCGTTTTCAGTGTTTTATCTGCTTGTTTTTTTTGTAAAAAATAAATAATTATTCGCACACGTTGTAACCTATTGTGCGTTATGGAATAAAGAAACACGATGCAGGTCACCATCAACCTATGTATTAATGTTAAAGGAAGGTGCAACCAAACGATAGAAAGTACAATGTTTTTCCCCAGCATATACACACGAGTGCAGGGGCAGAGGAAACCCCGAATCAGAGTCTTAAAGGGACAGACACCCAGACCATTACATCTCCCCCCAGCAGAAAAAAAAGCTGTCCTCAGCTGTAAATGACAGGCAGACGTCCTAACACAACTACCATACATGGTTAGATGCTTAGATATAGCAGCTGACAAGTACAGGTATTTGCATCAACATCATCTTGGGAACATACATGTTGCCTGATGAGATAATAACATAGCCTCTATATTAAAAAAATTAAAGAAAAGAAGGGAAAACAAATGTGAAAATAAAATACACTGGGCCGAATCACAAATACACCATTGGAACATACACAGCATAACAGCATTGTTGTACCCTCACAAACATGTATAGAGAGAAACACCATTATGAAAGTAACCAAGAACCGAAACTAACAGCAACATTTCAACACGTAAATCTATAGTTAACAATCAGGCCCCCTCACAGTAATATTAACACTCCCTTTTTTTAGTATGAAACTCATTTGTCCACTTAGTTGTCGACCAGTCTGTTGTGACTCTGGGATGAACTCTGGGCCTTAAATTGTAGTGACACCCCTGTACTGGGCTTTGTACTGGATCATCCAAAATACAAGAGTCAGGAAAAACATTATCGTCCCTTGCGGTGCTTTGCACCATCGGGCAAAAGTCTACCGTTCCTGCCTGCCCATCAATAAGCAAGTCATCTTCCCTCTCAATGCAGGATGATGGGCTCAGCTCCAAATCACCAATGCCCATCATTTCCTGAACACCCAGACTGGAATCTCCAGCATCAGAAACACTCGGACCAGGAACTTGAATGGTATGCGCCTCAGCCGTTTGCCAAGTGTGAAAGGGCTGTAGATTCACAACATGCACCACACCCAAATCCTGAGCACCATCAACACTAGCCAGCCTATTATTTACCTCAGATAGCCGCTGCATGATTTGATAAGGGCCTCCATATAGTGGAGTCAACTTAGCAGCAAAGTTTGCTGCTGCATCGGACCTGGGGTGCGTTTTCAAGAGCACTAAGTCTCCAGGGGCATATTCAACTGGCCGTCGACGCAAATCGTAGTGACGCTTCTGTTTCTCATGGCTACCCTTGCATGATCATGAGTCATGGATAACGTGCTTCTCAGAACATCGGGTCGATTAAGCATAGGGTCATTTAAATAATCAGTAGGTGGTTGAATGAGGTGGTCCAGTGGAGTTGCCAACTCACGCCCATAAAGCATTCGTGCAGGGCTAAATCCTGTGCTTTCATGGGTGCTGACCTCAAAGCAAAACAAATCTGTGGGATATATCTGTCCCAAGTCGTGTGCTTATCTCCCACGTAGGCTCTGATGGCAGTCTTCAAAGTTCTGTTGACTCGTTCTGTAGAGTTGGTTTGGGGGTGGTAAGCCGTAGTCAGCCTATGATCAGACCCCACAATCTCAACCACTTTATTGAACAACGCACTCACAAATGGAGCCCCTCTATCCGAAATAAGGTGCCTAGGAGCTCCATGTCGTGCAAAAATGTCACCCACAAATTTGCTTGCGGCAACTTGTGCACTGGCTTCCCTGACAGCACTAGCCTCCACCCATTTACTGAAATAGTCAACAAAAACCAAGATGTACTGGTTTCCAGATGCAGTCCGTGGCAGCGGCCCCACAAAATCAAGCCCCACATACTCCCAGGGTTCATTGGCATGCACAGGGACCAACAAGCTCGCTGGTTTCAGTTGGGATGGTTTGGTGAGCTGGCAAACTGTGCAGGAAGATACATACGTGCGCACATCACCTCTCATTTTAGGCCAAAGAAATCTCAGTCTAAGCCTGGCAAGGTTTTTTTTATACCAAGATGCCCCGCAGTAGGGTGATCATGATAATACTCTAGGATAGATCTCTGTATTGCCAATGGTGCCACTAACTTTAAATCGTTCCATGGGTGCATACCACACTGGACATTCACATCTTTGTAGCACAACAGTCCGTCTTGCACCATGTAACGGCCCTCAAAATTATCATCATCCTCAATAGTCTCTGCATTCTCCAACTTACGAAGCAGCACACCAGTTTCGGAATCATCTAACTGAACCTGCCGTGTTTGCTGCCTGTCCCCTAACTCAAGTAGTGGTTGGATACGCAAGTCCAGACCAGCTATAATGGCATAGTCAGGCAACACATCCAAAGGGCCAATACAATCAGGCAAGGGGTTACGGGACAGAGCATCAGGGACCCGATTTCCCACACCAGGTTTGTGCTTGATGCTGAAATCAAAATCTTGCAGCCGAAGACACCAGCGCACCAACCGACCAGAGGGATTGGGCCTTGACATCAGCCATTGTAAACTACTCTGGTCCGTGTATACAGTGACATGCAGACATTCAATGTAGGGTCAGAAGTGCTCAAGGGCCCATATCAACTCCAGACACTCCTTCTCTGGAGTTGAGTATGGTTTCTCAGCCTTATTCAGAGTTCGACTTCCGTACGCCACAACTATCTCTCGTCCTTCCTCATCTTGCTGCATTAGTGCTGCCCCCAGCCCTGCATCACATGCATCGGTGTGGATATAAAATGCCTTCCCAAAGTCAGGAAACCTCAAAACAGGTGAAGAGGTCAAACACGACTTTAAAGCCGGGCTCACACTACAGGAGTTTTAAAATCCTAATCGATTATGAAATCTGGTTGCAGCACACACATAAGGAGAATCTTTGCAGATTATCTTCTCTCAAATCTTCAACATGCACACACTACAAGATTTGAACATCATGTCGCATCACACACTTCAAGATATTATTAAGATTATCATGCCAGAGGGAGCGCCTCACGTGATCGCCTCGTGACCAGGGGCGTGTCTACGTGGTAGCCAGGGGTGGCACCGGCCACCACTGAAATCTGTCTGGCCACCCCAGGTGCCCCCCCACCAGATATCTTGCGATAGGCTTCTTTTTAGTAAATTTCTAACTGCATCTGGCAGTGGTGGATCCTGTGTAGGCGCTGCTAGGGCCGCTTTCTTCTCTTCTTTATGCTTAATTTTAAGCAGTTTCTCTAGCGTGATCTTAATGACAAATGTCGAGAGCGCATGTTACGCAATCCATGTAATGCATGTAAATCTCACCGCAAGAATTCGCAAGCGGATTTCCTTCACTCATACAAAACTGGACGTGTGCTTTTAACTATACATTGTTTTTTTATTTATTTTATGAATTGGCTCTGCACCATTACAACGTGCAACTAAATACATTTTCCAGTTCGCACATCTATTTTTAGTCGCAAAGGCGAGTGAAATGCTCGCATTGTCGAGCCCTGTTCTAGAGTCAAGTCTGGTTCTCTGAGTGCTTTTCTACGCAGCCTGGACGAAGTACAGCTTTGAATCAACTGTGCCTATATCTCACAGTCAACATCGGCAAACTCACAGTCTTTTGCAAGCATTCTAGTTTGATACATATCTAGTTTTTCTCCAGGTTGCTGTACAGCCTTTCTGAATTTATAAACAAGGTACTGCGTATTCTTTTTAGGAGAAGAACAGCCATTTAGTTTTGTTTTTGTTTCTGCATAGCCATCTTCGTCTGCTGCAAACGTGTCATAGATGTCATGCACACGTTCACCAGCTAGGTGCAGCAACAGCGCTTTCTAGCATCGCCGGTAATGTTCATAGCAACAAAAAAGTTTTCAAAACATTGTATTCGTTTATTCCACTGAGTTCCTACCGAACTGGGGTCCGTTTCTGGGTCAAATGGCTGGATGGGTGCATGATTCATCACTGATTGCATGGCTATGGGTTTTTATGTTGGCTGTGTGCACTCACTCACGCACAGGCATGCTTTCATCAAACGCTTGAAACGCGCTGAGATCGCGTTTATATCCTTGTTGCCATTGTAGTGTTTCTCGACGTCATGGCATCTTCCACATACATGTTGTAGAGACGATAGCAGACAGGAATACTGGAACACTAACAAACTTTTATTTTTGCCGCATCACTTATGGTTGCATACTATCATATGCCTTACATGGGAGGGGTGTCGCATCCTGTGTCATCACAGGTCAAACCAAATACATTGCAGAAGTTACATTTAAAAAAATGCAGTTAGCTCAAAAAGCTGAGGGCACAGGACAGGCACTGTTTGGATGAGCATGATGCTTGTATGTTCAATGCATGGCGTGTGTGTTTCACTAACTCCATTCCCATGGACACCTTTTGTTTTACCTAATTCTGGATATTTCCAGCCTAAGATGTGTGATTAATCCGTATCTAAAGCCGTGTCTTCACCAAGAGAAGCCATTATAATCAGTTGATACGGTGAACGTCCACACGGGAAGTGGCGCGAGGCGACAATCTTCTACAGTAACTGATGCCTCCTTCTATTCCGAATCTTGGAAACATGCGTTGAAAGTGAAACCTAAAAAACAGTGCGCATAAAGCGACTGCACGCTTTCGCGAGCTTCAGCAAATGCACGTGATTACAGAGTGCACGCTTCCCAGCCGAAACAAACCCCCACGTGAAAATGAGTAAAACAAGCCCTCCTCGGGCAAGAATGTAGAAATAAATAAATTGAAAATAAATAAAGTAGAAATAAATAAATACATAAATGTGAAAATAAATAAAAGTGTAAATAAACCAAAACAGAAAAAAAGAAAATGGGAAAAAAAAAAAGAAAAAATACATAAGGGACAAAAAAATTATAAATAATATTTGTTTTTGCTTTGTTACTTGTCTCTGTATATTATTTTGATTATATATTTATTTTATTTCGGCTTTTTTTTACAGTTCTTTGTACATTTCCCTTGATGTCTTTAGTATAATTATGGCAGGTTTGGTATTCATAATTGAATGCCACATGTCTTCATGACATTTATTTGATCTGGATTGAAATAGCATTATATTAGTAGTATTAGTAGTAGAGGGCAAAAAAAAAAAAAAAAAAGCCTTGAATAAATTTTGGCTAGGTTTAGATGGAGTAGCCATGTAGAATTTTTTTATATTCTTTTTTTTTTTTTTTTTTTTTGTTTATATATTTTTTGGCATTCAAACCAATGCCATTGCCAAACAGCAAACAAAAAACATTCATCATAATTTTTTTAAACAAGAAAAAGCATATGCTTTATCGTGTCTAAATGCTTGCTGTTGTTTGGATGGGAAGTTCGGCAGCGGCGCTACCAAAAGCTGAGCGAACACTTATGTAAAGAGTCGTTGCTATGGAAATGATACACTAGTCTAGTCTAGACGCGGTAGTATTGGTGTAAACTAGCAGCTAACACTAAAGCCCTATTCACACTGCCAGCGACTTTTTTTGCTGTATGTCGCTAGACTCTGTGCTGTGAAGACGCTTGTGGGCGTTCCTAATCTGTCGCATAATGTTATTGGTAGAATTCAACATTGGATACAGTGGGTACGGAAAGTATTCAGACCTCCTTAATTTTTTCACTCTTTGTTATAATGCAGCCATTTGCTAAAATCATTTAAGTTATTTTTGTTTCCTCATTAATGTACACACAGCACAACATATTGACAGAAAAACACAGAATTATTCACATTTTTGCAGATTTACCCAACGGAAAAAACTGAAAATATCACATTGAGTCCTAAGTCTTCAATTGACCCATTGAAAGACCAATTGTCTCTGGAAAGGCAATAAATGGCAGGACGCGGAAGCGGGGGCTGTTTACTTATGGGTACTTTGCGGTATGCGTACAAATTTACACACAAAAATAAAATTACATATGCCCGATTAATCGTTAAAAGAGTGGTATTTCTGTGTTCGAAAACATGCAATAATAAGTTAAGTATTGGGGAAACAGTCATGTCCTCCAGATATAAACACTGATGTTTCAGCAGCCGTGATCAAAATGACCTTTAATAACAATCATTCAGGACTTCAGTTCAAAAACTCAGGAGGAAGTTTTCATCATTCAAACAAAATAGAGCGGTATTGTCGACAGCCTCATCACACTTCTCGGCCCGGAGCCAATCTTTTTTTTCCCCCTTCTCCCAAAACAGCTTATACTACTGTTTCGGCTATTAAAATAGTTCAGTTTCGTATATAATGGAAAAGTGATCATATTTCGTTTATTTTTTTTATCAAGTTAATTTAGAAAAACATTTGGAGAATTTTTTTGTTCATTAAATGTAAGTTTTCGTTTTTTAAAGTAATGACCAAGCGGCCAATGGCAGACAGTGAGTTAATCATAGCCTATGTTTGATCAATTTAGCCTTCCCAAATCATCACGACTTGCCTAAAATAAAATCTATAGAAATAAAACAGTTCAAGCATATCACAAATGTTTAAGCGTTTAACCTATAGATAAAAGCGCGCTGTTAGACGCGTATCCAATCGTTTGAGCGGAGAGTGGAAACTGAAGCTCTGCAGCACATGGAGGCGCCAGAGCCATCACTTGAATTTTTTTCTAACAGTGGAAACAACTTAAAATACGCCGTCATTTTTGCTCATAAAGGTAAGAGGAATACATCATTCGGGACTGTTAAGGGTATACTTTTATTTGTGTGCACTCACAATATCAACAAAACTTGTGCTTTTATAAAATAAAGAAAACAGTGGATGGGGCTTTCTGTCGTCTCTGTCTTGAACAGGAGCGCCTCAAAATGATGAACTGAAACTTAGCGAATTGCCTCACAGACATGATAAAAAAAATATATAGAAAGCTTTAAATTACTACTCTAAAACGAAATAATTCAAATCGAAAATAGAAACTCTTTAATTATGTAATCCGTAAAGATGCATTTCTCTCTAAAGGACGTCAATGAGGAATGGCGAGTCCATTTTTTGGCATCACTAATTGATGGTTGTCTAAAATATAAAAATAAGGAGAAACCTAAAACAGGCAGATTATGATAATTTGCGGTTTTATGTAAATTTCATTATACATATTTAATTATTATAAATTAGTAAATTCTTATACATTAAAATAAAATTACACATTAAAGGCATAGGATATATGTTAAAATTATCCTAAACTTGATTGCTGCGTATATTTCTGAAACACGATTTTTATGTTGCTCTGTTCTGAATACCTTAAAATTTAAAGGATTTGCTGCAACGCAATTTTGTCTGATATGTGAAATATTAGCCGATCAGTATTTTTTAATCCCCCCCATTGCCCAGACGCTTTAAAACAGAGTGAAATTACTTTAAAAGCATCTGGAATGCAATAAAGAACTTTTCACTATACATTTTACGAGTAGCTTGAATGTAAAGATTGTCATGAATTCGTTGTATTCCCATTTGTAAAATAGCCTACAGATTAATTGTTGTAGGCTAACCTGATCTCATGAAAGTGTGTATAGCATGATTTTCTGTTTCTATTTGGCGTAATATTTATATGCAAAAATTGACTTTCGCGTGCAAAAGGCTGATAAATTCATAATTAATGTCATGGCTGGTTCAGCTGACAATAAGGGACACATATAGCTACTAACTGCTGAAATGTTTGTAAGGCAAATCTCAGGTCAGTCTGAGCGCTCATGGTACACACAGTGAGTACAGCCGTACACCTGCAGGCGCCACAGACAGCAAGTTCAGCAGTACAGCAGGTAAGTAGGCCTACAGCTGGATGCAGCAGGAAATGGTTGAGTATTCTTTTATGTAAAAAATATCTTTATTGCAATGCTTGTAATGTTCATTTATAATCTTTACACAGCAGCTTGGCTCCTTAAATATTTAAAAAACAACTAATTTCAGGACGCTGACGTCATGTGTGTCATCCGCAGTGTAAGACGCTCAAAGCTCAAGACGTTCAGATAGACGTTCGGTCGGTCGTTCGAACGTTTGATTTTGGCACGGAGTGCACGCCATACTGTCTTGCCTGCACTCGAGACAGTGACGTGTGAGGGCCACTGACAGATTCTTCACTCGAGGTACCCTTTTCACAAGACTGTGATGCACGCGTTTAGACGGTCATCGCATCGTAAATCCACAGAAAGTTTTTCATATTTTGTATATATTTTTAAATGTATCGGAGTGTTACTTATAACACTATCTTGGATTATAACTTTGCAGTCAAATTACAAAAAAAAACCGGTTGAACGATAATGATGCGCGGGTGTTCTAATGCATGCTCTCTGGGCAGGGACGGTAACTGGACATCATTCTCTCTTCTGACTGTGGTTATCGGTCTCTCTTAATATTTTTCCTTTTATTGAAATTCATGAAAACACTATCGTGGAGTTTTTCTTTTGCTATTTGAGCAACTGGGAATGCAAAAAAATATATTTGTGGTACTCTCCCATTCACCGCTCTTCAAGTTAACCCAACTATGACGACTTTCGCTGCTGAGAAACCCGGAAATGTCAAAAGTCCAGTGGTGTCGCCGCGAAATTTCACTGTTCATTTGCATCAAGTTAAACTATTCATAACTTTTGTCGCTTGACTCGCATCGCTTGACACGCCCACATTCTGTCGCCAACGGTCACTGTCGCTCGTGTCGCCGGAAGTCGCCAGCTCTCCATTGAGAATGAATGGGAGCATGTCGCTTTGTCGCTGTGTGTCGCTGGCAGTGTGAACGGGGCTTAACTAAAGCCCCGTTCACACTACAAGCGACACGCAACAGCAAAGTGACACAATCCCATTCATTTCAATGTAGAGCTGGCGATTTCCGGCGACACGAGCGACAGCGGCCGTTGGCTACCGGATGGGGCGTGTCCAGTGACCCGACAAAGTTCAGAATCCTTCAACTTTATGCAAATGAAGGGGGGAAAGGGGCGGGGGAACTTTCGGGACAGCCAATAGGTAAGAAGACGGTATGCTCATGTGATCGTTCTCCTCTCAGCGCCGTAGATAAACATACGCAAAGGAAGAAAGTAGGCTCTGTTTCTCATTAATTTTATTTGTATGTACAGATTTAATTCATATTTATATTATATTTATTCTTTTGCCTCCAAAATGTTTGTATTTAGCAGCAATAATCCTAATTCGCTGTCAAAAGGCAACCAGTATTGAGAATGCCCACTAGCAACCTCTGCGACAAAAGTCGCTGCTAGTGTGAACGGGGCTTAACACTACTACACCGGGCGCGAACGGTGCACGACACGACGCGTCAAAGCGACTCTAGATCCATTATAATCATTCATTGAGTAATGAGACGAGCGCTACAGTAAAGGGATGCCGCTGCCCAAATGTTCACGCCAAAGAAGAGGGGCGTAACTTTTTTCTTCTCGCTGTGTATGTCAAGCCCGGGGTCGTCACATGTGGTTGCTGCAAACCCACCGGATGCTCCCTCGTTGAATCCGCCGGCCGCCGCTCACTCTAGCCCGCCGTGTGAAACTACTTTGTTTGGTCTTCCAAAAAAGGACACGACTAGAAATCAATGGTTAAGCTGTATCTACAACACTGTTCCAGAACACTTCAAACCAAAAATTCAGATGTGTGCAGCACATTTTATAAAGAACTGTTTCCTGATCCTGGTAGAGTAGACTACAATGCCGGCTATTCTGACTCACAGACTGTAAGTACATTTTTATATTTAAAGAATTTGCCACTGATGATTCAAACGTGAGTTTTGAGCAGTGTAGAGTAGAGCTTGTTTGTCATTTCTCCGATCACAAATGCAGACATGGTTTTATGTTTACGCGGCGCGATGCAACACAATGCGAAAAAAAGACAGTATAAGTCATTATAATCCGTAATTATCTCCCTACTGGATGCAACAAATGCCTCGTTTATAATGGGCTTTAATGTTTTTGTTTCGTCGCTCCGGCCAGACAGAGCATCACAGTATGTGAGGGGCGTAACATTTCCATCACACGCTTGAGGTATCCGGCCAATCACAACGCACTGGATAGCTGGCCAATCACAGCACACCTCGCTTTTCAGAACGATGAGCTTTGTAAAAATCGACGCATTTCAGAAAGGCGGGGCATAGAGGAGAAACAATAATGTACAGTATGTGGAAAATAATGTTTTTTGAACCTTAAACCGCATAAACATTTCATTACACCAAATACACAAACTAATGTTCTTTTTTAACATCATATGACCCCTTTAACCAAACGCCCCCCAAGAACACCTTTGCTTCCAGCGCTCCCGATGCTCTCTGACTCTGAACACCCCGTTGAGAAAAATCTTGTTGATTTCAGATGCATTCTGAAGCGCGCTGCAAGTACTAGCAGAGTATTTGACTGTTGAGCAACTCATGGCTACTGATGCAATTAAAACCAATCAGCTGCGCCATGTGAATAATAATGCTGCGATTATATCAGACGGAGTTGGGACCTGTCAGCCTGCGCCATCTAGTTTCAGGACAGAACTCTGCATTTAGTTGATTGTGGATAGAGTTTTTGTTTTTTTTGTTATTTGTTTACAATAAGCCCATTTTTCTTGTGCTTATATTTTCACATTAACATGTACTATATATATTGCACTTTTATACTTTAATCTCTACATTGTTTTATCTATATTATTCATCTTTATACATGTGATTATTTATTTTATATATAAAAAATACATTCAATCCACAAGTATTTCAGACATCCTAAATACAAGTTCCCACAACGTTCCAAGACTTGTTTGACAAAAACAAAAACTAGACAGAATTTTGATATGTGATGTTGTTCTGCCAAACTACTACTTCTACCCTCTAACTGTTGATGTAGAGATTTTTAATTGTCCAAACTGCCCACTGTTGCTTCATAAAATGGTGCAGCAGTACAGTGAGAGTAGGAGTTGCACACAGTCAGCGGATGGTGCTACACAAAATAACCATTCTTTCCAACCCTAATTTTCAGATACTCAAGAAGCAAAGGAAAGACTCAGGAATATACTTAAAAAGATCTCAGCTTTCACCTTAAAGCTTGAGCCTGCTGTGTGTAATTTTTTTTTATTAACCACTTAAGTTCAGTCATAACTAAAACGATCAGTAAAGATGTTAGATTTTGCTGAATATGACAGGAGACCGGCTCATTGAGTTGATCGAGATGCAGAACATGGTGGGATATCAGGTGCATTTGAGACTGTAATCCAGAAACCTCTGTGCCAAATTACTGCATCCTTTTCATACTGATATTAGTGTCAGAAGTGTATGCAGTTGAGCACAATAACGGAAAGCTGAGTTTACCTGTTTACTCCGAGTAAACCTGCCCGGCTAAAGTTTTGATCAAGTGATCAGTGCGCCAAAAAGCATGTAAAAGAAAAGAAAACAGCAAAAAATGACTCCGATTCAGTGCAGCAGAAGACATGAGTTTATTGGATTATTTGGCAGTCCAAAAAAGAGTGTCCTAACATATTGTCCACTATAAAGGTGCCTTAACACTGCCACATGATTTATGTTTACGCAGTACACTGAATGCTTCTCACTCCAAAATAACCAGAACATTCCATTCCATTTATGGTAGAAGCGCTGTAAATTATATTATTAATTGACCTAGGGCTTCAAAGTGTTTCTCTGACCTTGAATCACTTGTCTATGTACATCTTAACCAATAAATAGCATGTATAAGAGAAGCCCCATAACACCAGAGCGCATTCAGTCCCAACACTTCCTCTCTCTATGGCACACTCACACGTTGAGGCTGCTCTAGGTTTGTGCGAAATTTTTCCAGAAAGCGTGAGGCAAGTTCGTCATCCACTAGACGCCCGTCGCTAGACAAAGTCACCGTCATTAGCTGCTGAGTGCAGAGAATGGGGCCATCTGGGTTCTGGGGGGCCAACCTCAGCTCAGCCCTGGTGCCGCCCACGGCTAAGATGCAGGCTTGAGGAGGATTGATGACCGCACTGAACTCACTGATACCAAACATCCCCAGGTTAGAGATACTGAAACACACAAACCATTTGAGTGACTGATAAACAGGTCTAATAGAGAGGTGTCCAAACCTGCTCCTGGAGGGCCCCTGTCCTGCAGAGTTTAGCTCCAACTCTAATTAAACACTCCTGAACCAAAGTAATCCAGGTCTGCAGACTCACTAGAAATTTCCAGGCCAGTGTTTATTGGGAGATAAACTCTGCAGGACGCTGGCCCTCACGGAGCAGGATCGGACGAGCTGAATTACATCAAGCACGATCTATTAAAGCGGTCATGACATCCGAAATCAAATTTGCCTTGATTTTTTGATATACAAGAGGTCTTTGTCCCATTAAACCATTCTGCAAGTTAAAACATCCTCCTCATTCCAAACCAAAAGCGTATATCAAGCTCCAAAAACGGTCGTGTGGATGTTTAAGATCTTACTCCCGAGGAATAGTGAGGGGGGCCTGAGATGGTTTTCTATGCAATTATGTTAGCCAATCAAAACAGTGGGCGTTTACTGACAAGCCTTAAAGGACCCGCCCCTTAAAAGCAAATCATTTTAGACACAGGGTCAGAATGAGGGTTAAAAATTATAATTTTTCCACATATTTTAGTTCCCGTGCAAAAAAAAACTTTAACGTATAAGGGAAACTAAGGAAAAATGTGTACAATGTCCCATATTTACACCTTTCTGGAGTTTTATTTTAGGTTTTGATGACCTTAAGAATATATATTTGCGGTGTAAGTACCAAAAACCATCTCAATATATTTTTTACAGCTCCTCTCTCAGGAGCTCTACTGAGAACAGGTCGATTTTGGCCAGACTAATTAATATTCATGAGCCTCTCTTCTGATTGGCCTGTTGTTTTCTGAGTGATGCATGACCAGGCCAACCACAGCGACGTCACAGCGCTAGCTGGAGGCAGCAAAACAATGGGGAAACTGGAGGCGGCCCATTCAAACCAGAGCAGATATCGGCTACATAAGGAGTTTAAAATATCATCTTGTTGTGATGTTGGTTGCCAGAATCGACGTAATACTGCCTCAAATTAGAAATTTGATCGCACATCTGCTACCACTGCCAGACAAAAAACCAACGACAGCTGTGGTTAAACGCCATAAAACGAGCAGACTGGACAGAAACGATCGTCAAAAATGCTCACGTTTGCAGCGCACCCTTCTTATCAGAAAAGGTTCAATAAAGTATTGTCTTTTGTTGTTATGGGTGCATCTACAGATTTCTTGCCATATGTTTCTTGCATCTCACGACTATGTCGTGTATGAAATAATGAAATAATGTCTGTGTGCATGTGTAAAACAACAAACTGACAATTTATATAACATAATTTGTAATTGTACTGTTGTGATTAATTGTGGCTGGAACAAAAATGTAGCTGTAAAAATAGTTGCCTGCTGAAATTGAAATGTATATACATCTTCATCATGACTAGATAGACACGGTGAGTTTGTCTTTACTACACGTTAGATGTGATCCACCTCATAGTAACAATCCTGTCAGATCGTCCATCCTTTGAGTGAGAGTGTAACGTTACAGGTCGGCCGATCTGGTTTCGTGGTTAAAGTTAACCTTTTCGACATGTTTCCGTGTTGTTGTTGATCAGCAATGGCATGGACGCGATGTTGTCTGGGGGTTTGACAAAAGGAGTGGGACGAATGGGCGGTGCTCGGGGGGGGGGGGGGCGGGGTGGGGGGGGGGGCGGGTGGGTGATGAGGCGGTGACTCTGTAGTTCTGACGTCAACTTTTTACGGTAGTCACAACGGTTTGTGAAAAATCACAGCTACTTTATGCAGGCTGTGTGCATTTTAATGTGGACTGATTGTTTTGAAACTTATATGGTAGCTACATAGCCCCACTAGGTCTACTCAGTTATCGTGAAAAAAGCCAGAAAATTTCAGTTTTGACAATATGGGACCTTTAAAATAAAAAACAATCCATGCCATGACCCCTTTAAATATCGAATTAATGAAAAGGAAAACGATATATAGAGAATTACATAATGAATTGAGTAATTGTTTGCCTTGACTACCAGCTGATGTTGACAAACATTACATTTATTTCTTCCCTGTAAAGTCTTGGAATAATAAAGGAGTCATGAATTGAGAAATCAATTCAACAGTAAGAGGTCATTGTACTATAAAAACATACAGCAAATTTCTCTAAAACAGCTTTTATTGAAACCAAGCTCGTGTTTTCTACTTGCTCCTTTTACTTGCGTAATACAGGAGATGATGCACAGATACAGAACAAACGTCCACCCCGTCATCACCTCTGACCCACCGCTGGCACAAGCTGGTGACGGGACAGATACTATAACAGCATTAACATACATTTATGTTTGCTTCTATTCAACTCATTTGGACAAAAGCATCTGATCACATGTAATGTAAATGTACGATGTTATAGCACTTTAAACAGAATATTCTGTATAGAATAACGGCTCGGACACGTTTTGTGGTCTTGACACTGACATGAAACAAGACTTCATTCACCTCAATGGAAATCATAATTACTGACCCCTACAACATAACATTGAAATTTTGATTTGATGGGGTCTTTGTGAACTTTTTTGATCCTGTCTTTAGCACTGACCGCTTCTGATCTTAATTCCAGCAGTAAATCCATTCAATCAGCTGATTCAATGCAAATATCAGACTATTTCTACTTCTCTAATGAACAGGCTGAGGAGAGTTAGGCCAGATGATTTTCACTGAATATCTGTTCCTCACACTACTGTAGGCTTTAGATCACCTGAAATATAGAGCACTAGTCGCATGTAACACCTTTATTGTGCTTTTGGTGTGTTTTTTTGTAATTGTAATGAAAACATTGACCACTACAATTCTTTGGAAGAAAGTTATACAGGTTTTACTCCAAATAATGAAATGGTACTCACCTGAAAGATCCTCCCTGATACTCCTCTGGTAACAGCTTCCCATCCCGAGCTTTCTGCGCCAGAGCCTGAAAGAGACAGACGAAGCCATGTGAAAACAGAACACAGCTCTTTCTTTAATATGCTAATGATGCAACAACAATCATTAAATAACACCTCAGATCTCACGTGCTTACATAATCAGCGTTATATTCCCTGATGGAACTTCACCCATATGAACTCTGAGCTTAACTCTGATGATTATTATAGGATGTTAAATGACCTTAGCGGTAGCAGCGATCTCCTGCAGCCCTTTGTTAGCAGCATCTTTGATGATGGGGGTTATGAGGCCCCGTGGTGTTGCCACGGCGATGGAGATGTGGATGTAGTCAAGAGCCTGCAGCCCGTCACCGGACCACATCACATTCACCTCTGGCATCTCCTGCGGGACACATGCATTTTACAACACGTGTAAATGTTCGTTTACGCTCAAGAAGGCAATAAAAACAGGGAATGGACTACTGTAAGCAAGCTGATCGTGGGAAATATGTAATATCTGTGTGGCTTTGAAGGGAGCAAACATCGAAATAGATATATATATATATATATATATAGATATAATAAACCTTATATATAATAAAATATCATTCAGTGGGGGAAAACTGTTGTCCAATTTAAAACTACAGGGTAATGAATGAATGACATCAAGGTCTAATTTCATTAAGAGTGGAAAGGAAAACCGAGGTGAAGAATTGATTTGATACAGTACGTCATCATGACTTACTCTGAGTGAGCCGCAGCCGCTTGATGATGAAATCATGGACTGACACCTTGATGTTCCTGATGAACCAACCAACACAAAACACTGCTGTTTAGCAACACGGCTGAGACGACTTACAAACGCTCAAGCCGTGGTTAAAGGTTAATCCTCGGCATTCCAAACGTGTGCTAAGTTTTCACAAGAAATCAGTTGGATCACCAGTGTAGTCAACAAAAGACAAAAAGTCTGTGATAAAAAACATTTAAATGGGTCATTATGATGCTGCTAAAAAGAACATTATTGTGTATTTGGTTTGTAATGAAATGGTTATGCGGTTTAAAGTAAAAAAAAACCACATTATTTTCCACAAACTGTACATTAATGTTTCTCCTCTATGCCCAGCCTTTCTGAAAAGCGTCGATTTTTAAAAAGCTCATCGGTCGAAAAAGTGAGGTGTGCTGTGATTGGTCAGCTATCCAGTGCTTTGTGATTGGCTGAATAACTCAAGCGTGTGATGGAAATGTTAAGCCCCTACCATACTGTGATGCCGTGTCCAGGTGTGACGAGACAAAACCAGTAAAACCCATCATAAACTAGGCATTTTTTTGCATTCAGTGGGGACATAATTATGGGTTATAATGACTTGTACTGTCTTTTTACGGCATGGCATTGCTAATTGACGTAAACATTAAAACTCTGTTATGCATTTATCTGTGATCAGAGAAATGACAAACAACAAGTGCTACACTACACTGCCCAAAAAACTCACTTGATCAGTGGCAATCCTTTAAATTAAAATGTACTACGTGAGTCAGAACTGCCGGCATTTTAGTCTACTCTCCCAGGATCAGGAGACGGTCCTCCATAAAATGTGCTGCACCCATCTGGATATTTGGGTTAAACTGTTCGGGACAGTGTTGTAAAATACAACTTAACCACTGATTTCTACTTGTGTCTTTTGGAAGACCAAACAAAGTAGTTTCGCTTTCACAACGAAAACACACAGCGGGCTAGAGTGAGCGGAGACCTGGAACTTAGCGTGACGCTGAGGCCGGGATAGAGGACCTGAGGCGGGGGGTCGAGAACGCGCCCCGCGCCCGGGGATGCAACGACATGAGGGCACCAACCCCACCCCACCTGTGACAAGCACCCCCAGCCCCCGGGGGCCCATTCCTCCGCTTCGTCCACGGCTGTGAATAGTTGATGGTCCCTCAGCGACCAGCACAATCAGCCTCTAGGATGACGAAGCGGATAAGTCCTCTTTTGGAAGACCAAACAAAGTAGTTTAGCTTTCACAATGAAGCGCACAGCGTCTTCACCACATGGCTGCAGCGTCAACAATACTACAGCGAGAATAAAAGTTACGCCATCTTTCTTTGCGTGACCATTTGGGCGGCGTTATGCAATCTTCCCACATAGTGACGTAGACAAGTGGGGGCGTGTTAGAACGAGACGTTTTAAGTAGGCGTGGCTGACTCTTAACTTTTTATAAAGAATATCTCTTTGGATTTGATACTTTATTCTTTGCAACTTTACAGATCTTTTTTTTTTATGCACCAAGAGCTTGTAACACCCAAAGAGAAAGGAAAAATTGAAATCGCATCATATGACCCCTTTAAAAAAATTGATTTATTATTAAATCATCTTTTTTTTTTTTAAATGTAATTGGAACTGGAATTGTTTTTTTACTGGCATTCCAGGTTTTTCGGGAACAGAGATAGATGGAAAGGGAGGTGGGGCGGCCTGAGGAATTATCCACTCATCACAGACATATTATTGGAAAGCAGCACATAAACTTCACTGTCCTCAAAGCACAGGCAGTCTAACACCAATCATCTGTCTTGCTGTTCTGTGTGGATTATGATTTTCTAGCGTGATGTAGATGAAGGTGTCCCACCCGTGGCCAGCTGTTTCCGGAGCTTCATGATGGGCCCAAGGTCACAGTCGACCGAAGCATACGCGTGAGGAATGGTGCTCTTGGACTGCGTCAGTCTCTGTGCAATTACTCTCCTCACATTAGAGGCCGGGATCTCCGTGAACGTGCCCTGAAAACTCAGTCATTCCACAGCGACATGTTATTTCCCCTTCTCATATTTTCAGCACAGTTCATTTAGAATAAACTCTCCGAGGGCTGAAGCCACAGCCCCTCCACGATACTTACGGAAAGATTTTATTTTACAGCAAAGCTTGATGCTACACAGTTTATTCTAGAGAACTGTGTGCTTTAAAATTTATTTTTTTTCCCCTCCAGCATGACCATATAAAATGAAACGCAGCATCCGCTCACCGGCATCCCAGGTTTTCCGGGCACAGACAGGGCTGGGAAGGTGGGGCGGCCAGTGCTCGGGGCGATGGGTGGAGAGACGGAGAACGGGGCAGGAGGAGCAACCGCAGCTGCTGGAGGAGCTGAGAGCCTTTCACCACTCTGATTCAACAGCTTCAGAGCATCTCTGAAAAAACAAATGAATTCAATCAGGCACAGAAATCAAGAAAAGGACATCATTTTCATTTTGACGTGAGATGTACAGGAGTTTCAAAAGTAAATTCACCAGGGCTGCAACTAATGACTACTCTGATAATCTAGTAATCTGGCGATCACTGCTTTGATTAGCTGGACAAAAAAAAAAATAAAGTCTAATTTTATTTATTATATCTCATCACTATAATAAATGTTCTCTTCCATACAGTGTGCAAATTGAAGTCTGCAAATTGAATGTGTGCAAAAAAAAGGCTTATATAAACATTGCAATTTGAATTTCAGGATTCACATTAAAAACAAAACAGCAGGACAGTGTAAAATCACAGAATTATAATAACTACTGATAATAAAGAAGCTTTAATGTAAGAATGATCAGCGGGAACAAACGCACATCCACTACTCTGATCAGCGTAACAACATTCCTGTGAGTGAAATGTCTTTTATTAGTTCATCAGCGCCTCTGCTGCAGTCCAATCACAGCTCAGAGTTTTACTCTTCACATGCACAGCGGTACACTATGGTACAAAGACACAGTGTTGTCATGGCAGGAAAAAGATTCCCTCTGTCAATGAAATCAATAGAAATAATTTAACATCAACACTTCAAATTCAATTAAAAATATTTTTATTGTGATCAATAAATTACCATAAAAGCCTTATGACTCAAATATTTTACATTAAAAAACATGAAATTGTGCAATATTGTTCTGACGATCATTTTAAATCTGATCGTTTCCATCTCATTCTGCCAATTAGAGCAGCACATTGGATTTGGACTGAATGTTAGAGTGTACAGCAGCTTTGAACAGAGACTGAAAGGGTCAGTTCACCCAAAAATGAAAATTGGCTTGTGTTTTACTCACCCCCGAAGCATCCTAGGTGTTTATGACTTTCTTCTATCAGACGAATCCAGTCGGAGTTATATAAAAATTGTCCTGGCTATTCCAAGCTCTATCATTGCAGTCAGCGGGTGTTGCAGTTGAATAGTCCACAAGTCGTCAAATAAAGTGCGCGCATTCATAATAAAACGTCCCACAGACGGCTCCGGGGGATGAATTAAGGCCCCCTGTAGCGAATCCATGAGTTTTTGTAAGAAAAATATCCATATTTCAAACGTAATAAACACTTTTCTCTCACTTCCGGCGGATGACGTAAGACGCGCAGCATAGCGTGATTAGTGACGAATGCAGAGAGAGAACAAAATAAAACGCCGGTCACGAATTAGAAGTACAAACCGAGGATTTTCAAAAAAAAAATGTCGGAGGATTTCGATATAAGCCACGAAGAGACTGGTTTTCCTTTGCTAAAGTAAGGAAACTTTGCTTCCTTTGCTCCTATAATTAAACTCGCGAGACGCGCTCGCTGCACATACGTCATAATCCTTCCGCCGGAACGGATCCGCGTATGATGAGAGAAAAGTGTTTATTACATTTGAAATATGGATGTTTTTCGTACAAAAACACATCGATTCGCTACAGGGGGCCAGGGCTCGACAGTGCGAGCATTTCACTCGCATTTGCGACTAAAATTAGATGTGTGCGAACTGGAAAATGTATTTAGTTGCACATGTGCGAATAATTATTTAGCAGATAAAACACTGATAACGCGGTCTCAGAAAAAAACTCACGTGATCCACGCAAAGTGCGTGCAGGCGCCACATTAAAAAAAAAAAAGGTGAGGTAAACGCAGTAGTGAATAGTGAGAGATAGACAATTAGTCATTATTTCATAAGACAGAGCGTGACAGAAACAGTAGATCCTGAGGAGGATATTGAAGAGGAGGGCGAGTAAAAGAGGGACCAAGCGGCGATAACGGTTCATCCTCCACTGCTGGTAGGAAATACAATTTGAATCCACAGTGGCAGAAAACATTCCTATGGCTCATTTTTTAGGACAATTTGTACTGCAAGTACTGCAGAGGACCGAGACAAGCAGGCAACTCTGCCTTTGTTAGCGGCAACCCTCATTTTAAACGAGATACAGTACAAAAACAGGGTAAATCGCGGAGGCATGCACTCTGCAGAGATGCGTACATGGCTCGAGAAAATGCTCTCGGTTACTCACGTAACCTCGGTTCCCTGAGATGAGGGAACGAGACATTGCTATGGGAATTACCCTTTTCTCCAAATACTACTGAAGCCTTATTGAATCACGCCAGTGAAACTGGCCAATGGCATTCAAGCGCGCAAAATATGAGGGGCTCCCACTCTATATAAAGCAGCGCTTGTACGTCATCTATTCAGAATCTTGACTGAAGCAACTTGGCATTCTAAGATCCTGAGCTAGGTGACACGGCAATAAGAGAAATGTCTTGTTTCCTCATCTTAACCGAGAGTGTTCCCTTTCGATTCGGTCACTCTACATTGCTATGGGAACATATAAAATCCCGCCGTGTCACAGCGATGGAGCCTGGCTCGACTAAGTATGTCAAGTTTCACATACGGAACCGTAATGAGAGCGGCAATTATATTGGCGCTCTTGTTAAACAGCTCAGGTCTACAGGACCTAGTCGAAACCATGTAAAAGTCAAGGGGGCGCGGCAACTACACGATGCCGCATCACACCAGGGGCGGAGTTAACGCCGGTGAAACAGAGAATGTGAAATGGCGGCGTCTCCGGCGCCATCACATATAGATTAGTTGAAGTTTGTTTAATTTCAATGAAATTATGTGTTATGATGCAGCGGCCGTACCGGTGCTCAAATAAGCAGAGTATAATGGTGATCATGTCCTAAAAGACGTGATGAACAATATCATAACAATGTGATAAGCTGATAGGGACAGCATTGAATTAGTGGTACGTCAATACAGGGGTGTATACGACCTAGTCGAAACCACTGAGGCAAGCGATTCAGATCATTACTGAGGCTGAGTAGGCGTGTGCGCTGCTCGCACTGACAGCACATGTGAGGCAAGCGACAACACATCTAGGTTATAAAACCTTGCGAAAGTGCTGGGTGACAACCAGCCTGCCGCCATGCAAATGTCCTGAATAGATATGCCATTTGCCTGAGTCTGCAGGTTAAGTGGGCCCGAACCCCTATAGGACATTTCACGCCGCTAGAGCCATGATAAGCCAAAACAAAAGTGTGACAGCCTTTGCTTGGCAGGCCTTTTGTGTGCCCTCCAAAGCATACAAATAGCTGGTCCGAGAGCCTGAACTGTCTAGAGCGCTCGATATAAATGCGCACCGCACGTACAGGGCACAACAAAAGTGTATTAAGCGGCTCCGGTCCGGCCAGTGTTTCGGGACGGAAAGCAGATAGTGTTATGACCTGCACTTTAAATGGAGTCAAAAGCAATTTAGGCACATAACATTTTCTAGGCTTGACGGTGAGTCTGCAATCACCTGGCCCGAACTCAATACACGAGTCGTCAACTGACAGCGCCTGCAGGTCCCCAACTCGCTTAACAGAGGCCAGCGCGAGCAGGAGCGCTGTCTTGAGAGAGAGTGCACGCAAGCTCGCTGATTGTATGGGCTCAAACAGGGGTTTTTTTTTTTGGCTCTTGAATGAAGGCAAGAGTTATTGGTACTGGGTAGTTGAATGGGTCACCTTGCGATCTGCATCAGTTTGTGAGAACTCTCCATTTAGGTGTGTAAAGACGTCTAGGGGAAGGAGCCCTAGCCTCAGCGATAGTGTTAAACACGCGCTGAGGAAGTGCATCTGTTACTGGCAAGCTTTGTCGAGCGGCCAGACATGAAGGCTCTATGACTCTGGATTTGGATGCTATATCATTAACTGTGCTTGAGAGAAGAGGTCTCTCTTTAGTGGGATAGTCCACGGAGGGCTTCTAGCATTTCCACCAGTTCTGGGAACCACGGCTGATTGGGCCATTTTGGTGCCACTAACAGAACAGATTCCCTTTCCTCCCTGATTTTGCAAAGCACGCAAGGCAGAAGTTTCACTGGAGGAAAAGCATACTTGCGTACTTTCGGCCAGCTGTGAGCTAGCTAGTGCATCCAATCCCAGGGGAGAGTGTGTCAGTGAATAAAACAGCGGGCAGTGAGTGTTCTCCGCTGATGCGAAGACATCCAGCTCCGCCTTGCCAAATACACTTCAAATCATATTGACGGTCAAAGGATGTAATCTCCACTCCCCGTGGATTACCCCGCCCCTCGAAAGTAAAGCCGCGCCGTAATTCAGGCGTCCGGGGACATGTACTGCCCGGATGGAGAGGAGGTGTCAATCTGCCCACAGAAGAAGGTCTCTCGCCAGCCACATCAGCAGCCGTGAGCTCACGCCTCCTTGGTGATCTATAAACGCTACCACTGTCATGCTGTGCGTCCTGATGAGAACGTGACAGTGGAGAATGTCCGGCAGAAAGCACTCGAGCACTAGGTGTACAGCACGGAGCTCCAGACACAGTTTATGTGCCACAACTTCTCCGTTTCTGACCACGTCCCAAAGACTGGTCTACCGTCACATACGGCTTCCCAGCTCATGCTCGATGCATCTGTTGTAACAGTCTGCCTCCTGATCACTTGGCCAATAAGAACACCCCGGCGATACAGTCATATTGCGCCAATCCCAGCAGTCGCGCATTACTTTGGTGCGCAAGGTGCCTGTGCGCCATGCGCTCTGTGGCACCCGGCCCTTTAGCCAGAGCTGAAGCGGTTGCATATGTAGGAGCCCTAGTTTGCAGACTGTCGAGGCGGCATCCATCTGGCCGAGCATCCTCTGAAATTATTTCAGCGGGGGAGAGTGCCCTAACTTGAAGACTGCGAGAGAGCTGATCAGTTTTTGTGAGCGCTCCTCTGACAGACACGCTCGCATATTTATTGAATTCAGCTCCACTCCTAAAAAGGAGATGTTCTGGCTCCAGAATGCTCTTTTGCATATTCACAGTAAGCCCTAAGCTCTGAAGATGAGCAAGGAGTCTGAGCTTGTCGGTGAGCAGCTCGCCCTCTGATTGGGCTAAGACTAGCCAATCATCGAGATAGTTCAGGATGCGCATTCCACTCTTCAGAGGAGAGAGAGCGGCATCCATGCATTTCGTAAACGTACGAGGGGCCAGGGATAAACTGAAGGGTAGGACTGTGAATTGGTACGCTATCCCCTCGAATGTAAATCTCAGGAAACGCCTGTGGCTACCTGAATGTGAAAATAAGCATCCTTTAAATCCACAGAGATAAAACAATCTCTCGGTCTGATGTGTGAGAGGACTTGTCTCAGCATAATCATTTTGACTGAGCGCTTTAAAAGTGCGCGATTCAGCACGGTCTCAGGTCCAAGATTAGGTGGAGTCCGCCATCTTTGGTATCAGAAAATAGCGACTGTAGAAACCGCTCTCGTGGTCTGCTAGGGGCACTGTCTCGACAGCGCGTTTTGCGAGGAGGTTGTGTATTTCCTCTCGCAGAACTGAGGCATTCTGCTCCCGTACAGTAAACATTAACACACCGTTGAAACGGGCGGCCTGCGGAAGAACTGAAGCGTGTAGCCGTTCTTTATTGATTTCATAACCCACTCTGATACCCCTGGAAGTGCCTGCCACACTTCTGTGAACTGTGAAAGCGGGCGAGGCGGACTGCACACTGTGAGGGATAACTCGCTGTTGGGGGGCGGGGAGTTTTATACCGCACAAGTGTGAGAGTGAGTGATGGGGGAGAGGGGAGAGGGGAGTGAGAGGAGGAAAATTGCACTGATATTGAAGTGAGTTTTGTATTTTTTTTACTTTATTGCACTGCATAGTGGAACAGTCAAAACACAAACACGACAATTGCTCTCGCCGCCCACAACAGGCAGGCGGGCGGGGTGAACACACACAGCGGAGCGAGCAGACTTTTTCAGTGGCTCATCTTCGGCGCTGGGTGCAGATATCCTCCTCCGAGAGACAGCATCAGGAACGATTCCGGTGCCAGTAGCCTGCCGTCTCTGTCAGGGCGGGGTCTCTGGCACTTCGAGCCATGACGGCGCTTTGGCCAAGGCTGTCTTGGCCTCACCGCCGGCTCATGTTCGAGGCGAACAGCAGCAGAAGAGGCGTGTGCGGTCTTCCCGCGTGCTACGCTGAGGAGGAGCGGGAACGTGCAGGAGGGTTTGCGCCAGCGCGCTTTGGCAGGTAGTGGCTAATAGCCTTCGACTGTTTCTGCACTTCAACAAAGCGCTCCGTGAATTTCTCTACCGCTGCTCCGAAGAGACCTGAGGGATTCACAGTAGTGTCCAGAAAGGCCTTTTTTCCGAGTCCTTTAACTCGGTCAGAGTAAGCCACAGGTGACGATCTAGCACCACAAGATTCCCCATGTTGCGGCCAATCGTTCGAGCTGTCACCTTTGTCGCTCTGAGGGCCAGATCCGTGGCGCGTCTGAGCTCTTTGAACACTTCAGGGTCCGGCCTGTCCTCATCCAGAGACTTGAACAGCTTAGCCTGATACACCAGGAGTATTGCCATCACGTGCAGTGCTGACGCTGCTTGGCCCGCTGTGGAGAAAGCCTTTCCGGCGAAGTTTGCAGTGGCACGGCAAGGTTTAGAGGGGAGAGACGCGTTGTTTCTCACTCCAGTTCGCCGCGGCTGAAGGACAGAGACTGGCAGCGACGGCTTCTTCCACGGGAGGGAGTTTAAGATACCCCACTTGGTCAGCGCCATCCACAGAAGACAGGAGGGAGGATCCCGGGTTGTGCACTTGACTGGTGAGCGGCGCGTTCCACGACTTATTTATCTCATCGTGCACCTCGGGGGAAAATGGGGCCGGGCCTCCGCAGGGTGTCCTTTCGGCCGCGATCAGACTGGAGGTACCACTCGTCCAGACGGCTTCTGGCCGGCTCGGCAGGAGACGCCCATTCCAAACCGAGCTCATCAACTGCCTTGGACAGGACACTAAGGAGCTCGACATCACTATGATGGAGGTCCCCTGCGTCGCTGCCGTGAGGCGCAGTGTAATCCAGCGGGCTGTTAGACCACTCCTCTCTCACAGACGCTGCCACCGAAATGGCATCATCTTCATCCTCAGCATCCTCCATGGCACCGAAGGACACCACATCTTGAGTGATGGGGGAGGGGCGGAGAACAGCGGTCATGGAGCGCACTGGAAGGGGACCTGCAGGAGGGGGATGAGGAGCGCATGGGCACTGAGCCGGAGCGGGCTCGTCACCCAACCCTGACAGATCCTCATCAGAAGCTTGCGGCACTTTACTCCTTGGCTCAAAAGAGGCTGCAGAGGAAGAGCGCGGCAAGGCTAGTTGGGCGAGTTCATCAACTTGGACGATGGCCACACGGAGCTTGAGAGTCAGGAGGCTCATATCTCCGCAGTGGGGGCAGTCCGACCCCCCAAGAGCCGCCTCTGCATGGGCAGAAGATGCACGACTTGTGGCCATCAGAGTTTGATTGGCTCTGCACAGGAGAGGCAATCGCGAGTCATCCTTGTTTCCGAAGCTCACCGGAACACAGCAGGGGAAGAGAATGCGTGTACGCTGCGTGTGTAGATCACGGTGAGTAGTTTGTTGATAGGGCTTCTGCTTTCCGTTGAAGGTTGTGAAAGAAAAAAGATCTGAACAGAGACGTACAAGCGCTGCTTTTTTTTAAAAAAATTTTTTTTATTTTTAGTTTTTTTCTAACAAAAAAGTTGTCTAAATGGAACAAGTAGACTTTAAGAATTTAGAACCAAGAACTACTTATTACAGAGTTCAGTCAGAATCATACAGTTTAAATAAAAAAAAAATATTAAATACTGTTAAGAGTTGTAAGATTGTTTTCAATAAATCAAATCATTTGTGCTTTAAGGTCCTCCTCGTATCCCTTAGTAGGTAAACACATTTAGTAATTTTCATTGCGACTTTAAAATTCTTTAATGTGCTACTACATTTTTCAACTTAGGAGCACATGTGCTCCTTCTGAAAAAAGTAAGCGTCAAGCCCTGGCCTTTATTCATCCCCCGGAGCCATCTGCTGCACGTTTTATAATGAATGCGATCGCTTTATTTGAGACACCTTGTGGAGTGCAATGCAACACCCGCTGACTGCATTGATAGAGCTTGGAATAGCCAGGACAATTTTTAATATAACTCCGACTGGATTCGTCTGAAAGAAGGCCGTCATATACACCTAGGATGCTTCGAGGGTGAGTAAAACACAAGCCAATTTTCATTTTTGGGTGAACTAACCCTTTAACGCTTCAGTATGAGTGCTTCTATCATGTGTTAGGAGATCCTCATAACAGAGATAATTTAAATTAAAGTCAGATCTGTGAAAAACAGCCTGGACTGTGTTTCAAAAACTCTTTAAGCCTAATGCGAGTGTAGAACCATTAGCACTACCGTCTCTATGATCTGCTTAGCCTTTAGGTGTTTTTAAGTGCCAGAGATTTGGTAAAAGTGGTCATAAATATCTATTTTAAATATATTTGGCACAAGAAACCTAGGCTGATGATATAGGCTAACAGACCAATCAAATTTTCATGGAGAAAATGTATATATAATAATGATGATGATGATGATATCACCCCTATAATATAACCTACATAATCTCTGGATAATCTAATAGAAATGCATATTGTGTCTCTCTTTCTCGCAGCTGAACTGTCATCCTCAGATCTTCAGTGGATTTGAGGTATTAATAGGTGTCAGTTTCTTTGTTCCTATGGACACCCAGAAAGAGGAGGCTGCATTGCCATGGTAACTTGTGTTAGTAATGAGCCTGCTCAGTGGGATTCTCTCTGTGCGTGTGTGTCTAACACCCTCCATTTTGAAAGATCATTAAACTAAAAATAGATTTACTGGAACACTACATGAAAATTGTATTGTGCACACACACATATAGCTCACAAATAATATAATTAGATAATATATGTGTGGGTGGGTGGGTGTGTGGTATACGGTGATGGGTGTCTTATATCTAATGTGGCCTATGTATATAGGTGGGGTAATATAAATACAGGGGCATCTCAATAAATTAGAATGTCATGAAAAAGTTAATTTATTTCAGTAATTCAACTCAAATTGTGAAACTCGTATTAAATAAATTAAATGCACACAGAATGAAGTAGTTTAAGACTTTGGTTCTTTTAATTGATGATTTTGGCTCACATTTAACAAAAAACCCACCAATTCACTATCTCAAAAATTAGAATATGGGGACATGCCAAACAGCTAATCAACTCAAAACACCTGCAAAAATTTCCTTAGCCTTCAAAATGGTCTCTCAGTTTGACTCTCACTAGGCTACACAATCATGGGGAAAACTGCTGATCTGACAGCTGTCCAGAAGACAATCATTGACACCTTCACAAGGGGGTAGCCACAAACATTCATTGCCAAAGAAAATGGCTGTTCACAGAGTGCTGTATCCAAGCATGTAACATAAAATTGAGTGGAAGGAAAAAGTGTGAAAGATGCACAACCAACCGAGAGAACAGCAGCCTTATGAGGATTGTCAAGCAAAATCGATGCAAGAATTTGAGTGAACTTCACAAGGAATTGGCTGAGGCTGGGGTCAAGGCATCAAGAGCCACCAAACACAAACGTGTCAAGAATTTGGCTACAGTTGTCGTATTCCGCTTGTTAAGCCACTCCTGAACCACAGAAAACATCAGAAGCGTCTTACCTGGGCTAAGGATAAAAAAAACTGGACTGTTACTCAATGGTCCAAAGTCTTCTTTTCAGATGAAAGCAAGTTTTGTATTTAATTTGGAAAACAAGGTCCTAGAGTCTGGAGGAAGGGTAGAAGCTCATAGCCCAAGTTGCTTGAAAACCAGTGTTAAGTTTCCACAGTCTGTAATAATTTGGGGTGCAATGTCATCTGCTGGTGCCGGTCCATTGTGGTTTTTGAAAAGACCAACGTCCTTGCAACCCGTTACCAAGAACTTTTGGAGCACTTCAGCTTCCTTCTGTAGGACAAGTTTTTGAAGATGCTGATTTCATTTCCCAGCAGGATATGGCACCTGCCCACACTGCCAAAAGCACCAAGTTGGTTGAATGACCATGGTGTTGGTGTGCTTGAAAACTCACCAGACCTGAACCCCATAGAAAAATTTATGGGGTATTGTCAAGAGGAAAAATGAGAAACAAGAGACCAAAAAAAACAGATGAGCTGAAGGCCACTGTCAAAGAAACCTGGGCTTCCATACCACTCCATGCCCCAACTGATACTCCTAGCCACGCGAATTGAGGCAGTAATTAAAGCAAAGGGAGCCCCTACCAATTATTGAGTACATGTACAGTAAGTGAACATACCTTCTAGAAGGCCAACAATTCACTAAAAATGTTTTATTGGTTTTATGAAGTATTCTAAATTGTTGAGATAGTGAATCGGTGGGTTTTTGTTAAATGTGAGCCAAAAATATCACAATTAAAAGAACCAAAGACCTTAAACTACTTCAGTCTGTGTACATAAAATTTATTTAATACACGAGTTTCACAAATTTGAGTTGAATTACTGAAATAATGAACTTTTCCACGACATTCTAATTCATTGAGAGGCACCGTATATATATATTATATATATCTATGATATTTATTATAATATATATATATATATATATATAGTGTGTGGGTGTGGTTTAATATCAGTGTTTTCCACTGGATTATTTAGGCGGGGGGGGCGGGGGGGGCCGCCCCCTTGAAGGCAGTTATTTTATTTAAATATATTTTATCTATAGAGCAAGATACAGCAGAAGTCATTTAACGTTACTTTCTTATAGAAAATGTCTATACCGTGCTTTCCATATGCAAACTAAATAGCCTTATTGTTACTATTACACGACGGCCATGTCATTCCCCGGTCTCTACGTTATGGGCCGCTCTCGATCACCACAGCGGGAGTCAGACGATGCGCCGCGCTCGCACCACCAAGGAGCCCACGCCACTAGATTTGTAAAATTAAGCCGCAACGATTCCGAGTTAAATCTGAATTCTGGAGGGTCTCTGTGTTAAAGAGAATGGCGCAGACGCGCGGTTTGTGTAGCACTCGTTGGACTGAAACGCTCGGGACGGCTCCGGTGATATAACTTCTGTGTCTCCTAATGAGGAGTAAATACATGAACAACATGCTCCAAAAATGCTCTGAGAGTCAATTCATCAGCAATACCGTTTCATGTGAGTTAAAACCTACATCCTGTCATACACACCCAGAAATGTAATGTAAGACGGCAACCCGTCAAAAAAAAAGTCGGTTTAACGTGGGGATTAGCATGAAAAATCTATGTTAGTAGAATGTAGTACCAGACTGCTACTACTATTACGTAAAATTTTAATAAACCTTATTTTAAGGAATACGCCATTCAGTGTTTCATTCAATGTTTTAATTGTAATATTTAAATTACCTTTATTTTCCAAAAAAATTTATTTGTTTAATTTTCATTACTTAAGATAGATTAAATTAATGTTTTATGCCTTAAAACAAAATGTAAATATACAACACAGAATTTCTGAGCAAAAAAAGCATAAGGCTATTTGTAAGAATAAATGAAACTTGTTTTATGCTTTCAAATAATTATATATAGGTTATGGAAGGTATGTATATATACAAACCCAATTCCAAAAAAATTGGGACACTGTACAAATTGCGAGTAAAAAAGGAATGGAATAATTTACAAATCTCATAAACTTGTATTTTATTCACAATAGAATATAGATAAAATATCAAATGTTGAAAGTGAGACATTATGAAATGTCACTGGCCAATATTGGCTCATTTTGGATTTCATGAGAGCTACATTTTCCAAAAAAGTTGGGACAGGTAGCACTAAGAGGCCGGAAAAGTTAAATGTATATATAAGGAACAACTGGAGGACCAATTTGCAACTTATTAAAGGTCAATTGGCAACATGATTGGGTAAAAAAAAGAGCCTCTCAGAGTGGCAGTATCTCTCAGAAGTCAAGATGGGCAGAGGATAACCAATTCCCCCAATGCTGCGGCGAAAATAGTGGAGCAATATCAGAAAGGAGTTTCTCAGAGAAAAATGCAAAGAGTTTGAAGTTATCATCATATACAGTGCATAATATCATCCAAAGATACAGAGAATCTGGAACAATCTCTGTGCATAATGGTCAAGGCCGGAAAACCATACTGGAAGCCCGTGATCTTCGGCCCCTTTGACGGCACTGCATCACATACAGGAATGCTACTGTAATGTAAATCACAACATGGGCTCAGGAATATTTCCAGAAAACATTGTCGGTGAATACAATCCACCGTGCCATTCGCCGTTGGCGGCTAAAACTCTCTAGGTCAAAAAAGAAGCCATATCTAAACATGATCCAGAAGCGTAGGTGTTTTCTCTGGGCCAAGGCTCATCTAAAATGGACTGTGGCAAAGTGGAAAACTGTTCTGTGGTCAGACGAATCATAATTTGAAGTTCTTTTTGGAAAACTGTGATGCCATGTCATCCGGACTAAAGAGGTCAAGGACAACCCAAGTTGTTATCAGCTCTCATTTCAGAAGCCTGCATCTCTGATGGTATGGGTTTTGCATGAGTGCGTGTGGCATGGGCAGTTTACACATCTGGAAAGGCACCATCAATGTTGAAAGGTATATCCAAGTTATAGAACAATATATGCTCCCATCCAGACGTCGTCTCATTCAGGGAAGACCTTGCATTTTCCAACATGACAAAGCCAGACCACATACTCCATCAATTAAAACATCATGGCTGCGTAGAAGAAGGAACCGGGTACTGAAATGGCCAGCCTGCAGTCCAGATCTTTAACCCATAGAAAACATTTGGCGCATCATAAAGAGGAAGATGCGACAAAGAAGACCTAAGACATGAGCAACTAGAAGCCTGTATTAGACAAGAATGGGACAACATTCCTATTCCTAAACTTGAGCAAACTTGTCTCCTCAGTCCCCAGACGTTTGCAGACCATTATAAAAAGAAGAGGGGATGCCACAAAGTGGTAAACATGGCCCTGTCCCAACTTTTTTGAGATGTTGATGCCATAATTTAAAATCAACTTATTTTTCCCTTAAACTGATACATTTTCTCAGTTTAAACATTATATATGTCATCTATGTTGTATTCTGAAAAAAATATAGAAATTTGAAACTTCCACATAATTGCATTCTGTTTTTATTCACAATTTGTACAGCGTCCAACTTTTTTGGAATCGGGTTTGTAAATATATATATATATATATAAAAAACACGCAACATACATATATAATACACAACACATACACACATACATAGATATATATACACACATACATATACAGGGGGGCAAAAAAGTATTTAGTCAGCCAACAATTGTGCAAGTTCTCCCACTTAAAAAGCTGAGAGAGGCCTGTAATTTTCATCATTAGGTATACCTCAACTATGAGAGACAACATGAGAAAAAAAATCCAGAAAATCAAAGGTAGGATTATTTTTCAGAATATATTGGTAAGATTCCGTCTGGTATAAATACGTATTGGGTCACAACAAACAAGCCCCCAAGATTCTGTTTCTCCAGACCCTGTGACTCCTTCTTGAAGAGGTACTCTGTCCTACATGGATTACCTGTAGTAATGGCCATCTGTTGAGAACTTGTTTCGTATAAAGAAACCTGTCACAACCTCAAACAGTCCACCACTCCAACAGCCACCAATGGCCATTAGACCAAAGAGCTGTCAAAGGCCCACCAGAACAAACTTGTGCCCTGCCCCAGGGCTAAGGGACGACTGACGCGGCAAGAGGGTAAGCAGCTTGGTGTGAAGTAATCAACTGTGGGAGCAATTATTAGACAATGGAAGACATACAAGACCACTGATAAACTCCCTCGATCTGGGGCTCCACGCAAAATCTCACCCCGTGGGATCAAAATGATCACAAGAAATGTGAGCAAAAATCCCAGAACCACACGGGGGGATCTAGTGAATGACCTGCAGAGAGCTGGAACCAAAGTAACAAAGGCTACCATCAGAAAACACACTGCGCCGCCAGGGACTCAAAACCTGCAGTGCCAGACATGTCCCCCTG
The DNA here is from genome assembly GCA_018155175.1 of Sinocyclocheilus anophthalmus. NCBI lineage: Eukaryota > Metazoa > Chordata > Actinopteri > Cypriniformes > Cyprinidae > Sinocyclocheilus > Sinocyclocheilus anophthalmus. The sequence goes on along the minus strand of JADLZN010000819.1, from coordinate 62,171 downwards.
CTTAAGCCAGAACATGTCCAGACCCGTCTGAAATTTGCTAGAGAGCATTTGGATGATCCAGAAGAGGACTGGGAGAATGTCGAGAATGAAGTTAAGAATGAATGGGGCCATGTGTCGTGAGATTTTGAGTGAAAACCTCTTTCCATCAGCAAGGGCATTGAAGATGTGGCTGGGTCTTTCAGCATGACAGTGATTCCAAACACACCGCCCGGGCAATGAAGTATTGGCTTCGTAAGAAGCATTTCAAGGTATTGGAGTGGCCTAGCCAGTCTCCAGATTTTAACCCCATAGAAAATCTTTGGAGGGAGTTGAAAAACCATGTTGCCCAGCGACAGCCCCAAAAAAATTACTGCTCTAGAGGAGATCTGCATATAGGAATGGGCCAAAATACCAGCAACAATATGTGAAAACCTTGTGAAGACTTACAGAAAAACGTTTGACCTCTGTCATTGCCAACAAAGGGTATATAACAAAGTCTTGAGATGAAATTTTGTTATTGACCAAAAACTTATTTTCCACCATAATTTGCAAAAAAAAATTCTTTAAAAATTCTACAATGTGATTTTCTGGAATTTTTTTCCTCATTTTGTCTCTCATAGTTGAGGTATACCCTATGATGAAAATTACAGGCCTCTCATCTTTTTAAGCGGGAGAACTTGCACAATTTGTGGCTGACTAAATACTTCTTTTCCCCACTTTACATATATAACATACACCTCTCCTACCCAAACACTTATATCCTATGTATATATCTCACAAGACCTACGACACACTGCACAGAAATTGTGTGTTGTGTGTGGTTGTTCACCGTAGGTACCCCACAAAGCTAGGAGGGAGAGAGTCACAACTGATAAGGGGTGAGAGACGATGACTTATCGGAGGAATTGCCCCATGTCCCCCATATTTCAAAAGCTATAAATCATCGATTTAGTTTTGAGGAACATAAGAAACTGACTGTCAAAGTTCCTAGTAAGTGGTAAGTTTTAGTGTAGGGAGATAGAGAGAAACCAGTTTGACAGTATAAAAACCAATTAAACTAGTGGGGAGAGTGTCCCTACAATCACAAGAAACACAAAGCCTGTGTGGGGTGTGAGGAGTCGGTGCGAAGATGCACTCTTTAGTGGAGGTAGGAACAGAAATAGGCGCCGGGGACCTGTTGCTTTGAGTCAGTAGATGCAGATCATAACAACAGTAGTGAGTTCCAAGAACGCAGATCGTCCAAAACCAGCCTAAGACACACGAGTATCACTGCCACCACCTACAAAGCAAACTTGGTGCTTGCCAAGCCCACAATGAAATGCTACTGGACAAGATGTTTGTGCGTGACAAAGTGTTTCCCTGCGCTTCATGATGAATCATAAAAGGGCTGCAGAAGCGTGTTTAATACACAGCACACATGGACGTTACTTGCGTACTGTCTTTATGATCCAGTCCATTACAAAAGTGTATGCTCGCCTGGTTTTGCGCAGATTCTAATTGTGACATTTAAGAGTAGTATGCTATGTGATTTATTGTTAAATATGCTGTGTGTGATAGAGGCGAGTGATATCATGAACATAATAAAGCTATCTGCATTAGTTACTGGCCCTCTCACCTTCATACCGAGGAGTCACCACCGTCTAGTTACTCACATTAACTGTGACATTTGACAATAATCTTCATTAATTATTTAATCTTTCAGATAAACCTAAAGGCAGTTTTGGAACCAGTACATGTAACAGATATGAAATGTGGAATTTTGCTAAAACAGAGCAGGAGAAATGCAGAGCACGCATCGAGCTGGCAAAAGCTGAGAAAGATGATGCAGCAGCGTGAAGAATACGCGGATAAGGCCGTCCTTACAAACAGCGGAAGCAGCGCTGCAGCCCCCGCCAAGCCAAAGCCCATATTAACAGATGGAAGCTTCTAGGGAGTCCACACTTTCTCAGAGACAAACGATTTTTATCTGCACCAAGCATCAAAATGTCAAATAAACTTCAAACACCCCCCTAGTAACAAGAGTTGGACACAGAAAATCTCTCTCACGGTGTTGGACAGAGACGATGGTGTTTGAAAAATTTCTATCGGTGGACAAGTATTCAACGTATGGTGAACTCAGTGCTCAACTATAAGGGTTCACGGGAGAGACCAGTGCACGAGTATGTGTGCCCGTTGGGTCGAATTGAATCCGAGGCTTGCCAACTGTCATTGGGCAAATACTTTTTCAAGCAGCTCAAAGCTAATTTAACCTCGATTTTCAGATATTGATGAAATTTTTTTAAGCATGTTTAATAAATTGCAATTTTGTCTTAAACCGTAATTGTGACCATTAAAATATAATACATCTTTATGTCCAGAGGGGGTATTCTGTATATAAAAACATTTACAAACAACATCTGTTTGCAGATACGGACTGTTTGGGTGCTGAAGGTGTGGTGGTCAGAGGAGGGGCGGGGTCAGCAGCAGTGGGCGGAGCTGTAGTGGGCGGAGCTGTGGTGAGTGTTACGGCCTCCAGCGCTGGAATCTCCACCCGTGTCCAGTCTTCACCTTCACTGACCATCAGTGCTATGAGAGTTCCCAAACGCACACCTCGACTGCCCTCCTGCACCTGAGACAAACACAGGAATGAGCTTTCTCTTTTACTGGCTCAGTTGCAGTTAAGTCACGTATGTGTATAATTAATAGCAACATTAATATGCAAATTGTGTCATTTTAAAACAGAGGTGTGTGATAATATCTGTGCCCACTAGCATCACCAAATGGTCTCCAAACAGGTTTCCCTAACATCAAATCATAAATGATGACAAGTATTGATTTTTTTTTTAAGGAGAAATCTAGTATTATTGTGGGAGTTGAGCAAAGGATTGAATAGAGATTAAAAAAGGGGTCAAAAGTCAAAATATTCTTTGTTTTATTTCCATACATACAGGGTTTGTTTATCTGTCTCAGATCTCACATTCTCTACTGTCATCTATTCATATAAAATGTCAAAGTTTCGGTATTGATTCAATATCTCTCGGTCATAAACACACTTACGAGTATTTTAGCAAGGATTCCATCCTCATTGGACTCCATGACCACCACAGCTTTATCAGTCTCAATCTCACAGAGAGCGTCTCCAGCCAGCACTTCATCACGCTCGCCACACACAAACACAGACCACCCACACGACACACAACACACGCACACACACACACACGGCACAGCAAACAGAACACGCACACACACCGTCACAAACAGCACACACGCACCACACGGGACACACACACAGACACACAACACAAAAGACACAGACAGACAGACAGACTCAGACACAGACACACACACAGACACAACACAGACACACACACACACACACAACGCACACACACACACACGGGAGGCAGGACCACACTCTGTCAGGTTAAATCAATTAAAGACCATACTCTTTAACCGGGCGACACATAATACACGATCACTTCTATAAGTCAAACCATAAAGGATTTAGCTGCATTAGTAGGTCAAGCCGGAACCGGCCACTTACCTATAGAAACCCGAGGTATTGCGTACATCGTATACGGAATGGCATCTACGCTAATTTTAGTCTGTTTCTCTCTTATTCCGAGGTCACTGCAGCCACCAGATCCAGTCTGTATCCAGATCAGATGGTCACTGCAGTCACCCGGATCCAGTACATATTCAGACCAGATGGTGGATCAGCACCTAGAAAGGACCTCTACAGCCCTGAAAGACAGCGGAGACCAGGACAATTAGATGAGCCCCAGATACAGATCCCCTGTAAAGACCTTGTCTCAGACGACCACAGGAACCAGTTGAGTCCTCTGCACAATCTGACTTTGCTGCAGCCTGAAATTGAACTGCTGGTTTTGTCTGGCCAGAGGAGAACTGGCCCCCCGACTGAGCCTGGTTTCTCCCAAGGTTTTTTCTTCATTCTGTCACCAATGGAGTTTTGGTTCTTCTGGCTTGTACACTTCATTTCCAGCGATATCGTCGACTTGATTGCACAGAAACTATTTAAACTGAACTGAGCTGGATGATGACATCACTGAATTCAATGATGAACTGCCTTTAACTGAAAAATGAGTGTTTACTATTGTATTTGCATTATTGACACACTATTTTCCTAATTAATGCTGTACAGTTGCTTTGACACAATCTGTATTGTTAAAAGCGCTATATAAATAAAGGTGACTTGACTGGACACACAGACACGCGCAGACAGACACACACAGATTCAGTCAGACCAGCATTAGAGCTGTTAAGAGTTATTTTGCTCTTATTATGCATTTTTCAGCTCCTGCAGACCCTCTGTTCACATTTATCCAACAGTTACACCACTGACCAGCCTTTGTAGGAAGATTACACTTTTTGTAAAATGTCCACTTTTTAAAAATTTTATATTTTTATTTTGGTACCTTCAAGTACATATGATTTTTAAATGTTCCTTTTGTAACCTTTTTTAACTAGTGCTGTTTTTTTCCTTGCAGAGATCAGTTTGTATGCACCTGGTAACAGCAGCTGATGTCTCTAGACCAGCGGTTCTTAATAGAGTGTATGCTGAGCGTCACCTGACCAAACCCGGAAAACAGGTCTCATCGCTTCCGCTTGTCGGGGAACGTGCTAACAGCCGTTATAAATAACAGCGATATCTATGGACATTTTAAGATCATCAGTTAAACTAGCTAGCTGTTTTTATTGTTGACGTTTTATTTAATTGGTCGATCTAATGTAGTGAAAAGAATAAAAATACAAAACTTTTAGATATCAGTCTGCATATGTGATGGACACTGGTTATGATAATCTTTGAAGGCATCTTGAGTAAAACTGCTTCATATTTAACCAAGCATATGCAAAGTGCTTGAACCGGAAGCGACGAGACCCGGTTAACAGAATACAGAAGTCTGTTGCACATAACCAGTGCCCTGTGTTCCGAAAATCACCGCAGTGCAATTAGTAATTGGGCGGCTTTCTAATTCAGTGATAAAAAGCCAGCTGGCAAAATATGGTACACGGCGTAGGAGTGCGTGTTTTGGCGCGTCCTAATACTCACACTTGCGATCTTTGCCACTTGAGAGGGTTTTTTGAGGTAATGTGTAGTATGGGTATCGATATAAACATTTTTGAAACGTACCAGCCCTAACTTAGATATTTACATATCAGTATAAGTGGTAGTAAAACAAAGGTTACAATGCTATTGGTGCAAAGATGAAAAATGTATTTTGTACAACATTTGCAGCGCTTTATCATGGAATTAGAACACAGAATTAATAATGTGCGTCTGGTTGTAGGGGACTACGAACAACATTTTAGAAGTTTATTTAAAATGCAAAGTTTGAAAATCAAACACTAGAAAGTGTCCCATCGGGTAATGAAAAGTTACACACTCGTGCACTGAACCAAACACAATAAATCCATCAGGGAAAACGTAGACAAGTGGCAAAAAGCAAAGACCACAAGGGTGACGCATCTAAATGGGCCCTTTATCGACCGACATTAATTAATGTGCAAGCTGGAAGCGTAACATAGGCATTCAAATAAAGTGCCAGTATTAGGCTATTGTATTTGAAGCCCAAAATCCAATCTAGATCGACCAATCTAAGGTCCGATTTGTGCTTGGTATTAAAAAAGTGTTAACTGATTTTTAAAACTCGTGCAGACACCCTGGCATTGCCTTTCATCGATGTATTTGGGAGAATGAACACCTTCTTTCTTCAAGCCATTTGACCAATGTCTCCTCCTCCAGGTGGGCGAGAGCGATGGCATTATCGCACCTCCAGCGGAGCGACCCCTGATGGACACACAAATACACAGACACTGCATCGAATCCACGACGCACTGGACAGAGGTGTGTGGCATAGAGGACTCGCATAAAAAAAACATAATATAAATACACACAAATGAATAAAAATGGACAGTGTGATCGGCTGCCTGATGGTCGTACCAGATGTTTTGGCAACAGCTCCTGAGGGCAGACGGCCGAGGAAACAAACAAATTCTAAAAAACAATAAAACCTATGGTAAGGGACAATGCTAACATGGAGGAGGATGCCATAGTGAAAATACATTACATATGTATTATTAAAAAAACGCTGCAAGTTTAATTGTGGTATAATAAAACTTCGTTAAAGGTTGCGAATTGGAAAAACTACTTGTCATTAATGGTGCCGAGGTAGTGTGAAGTCCAACTAAGATATGAGTTATTGCTTGGTAAAGTGGAACTATTGCAACGAGTACACTTCATGTACACTTTAATATTTATTTAAGACAGATTATCCAAAGCTCATAAATCCTATCAATAAGTGGCATTACAAACATCTTAGGCTTAATAATAAGCAAGTGCATGTGCACAGTAGAACTCCCAAATAACCATCTCCCTTATACTTTTATGAGGTGTAGTTGACTGGAATGCGTCTTATTTTTGGGGACACAAATGCATAAGACTGATGTTCATGCATGTTGTCAGTATATGACATTGGGACAGGCAACTCAGACAATGGATCAAACACGGACAGAGACTCCCAAGCAAGGTGATCATTGGCCAATGTGTGTCCATTGAAAATGGTCCAGACTCACCGTTGTTTAAGGGTGCATTTGATCGATTATCATGAAAAAATAAGCACTTAACAAAAAGGAAAATCCGAATAAATAGAAATATGACAGCAGAGAACAAATTAACAATAAAACAAATGTTGATAAAGGTCACAATCATGATACTAACTGAGTGACGACATGATCATGAGGAAGAGTCCAGATACAAAGGCTGTATGACAAATGTGTTTATGTGTGCCTGTCCTCACTTGTCTCTGGATGTGTGGTGTGAGAGGTGTGTGTAGGTGTGCGTGCGTGGTGAGTGAGTGAGTTGTTTGAGTGAGTGTGTGTGAGTTTGTGTGGTGAGTGTGTGTGATGTGAGTGATGGGAGAGTGTTTTGTGTGAGTTGAGCGAAGCGTGTTGGTGTGGATGTGAGCGAGCGTGTTAGTGTGGTGAGTGAGAGTGTGGTGTGGGTGTGTGAGTGAGGGTGTTGTGAGTGGTGACGTTGTTTGTTGAGCGATTGTGTGTGCGAGAGAGTGTGAGTGAGTGAGGGGTTTGTTGTGAGCGAGTGTGTGGCGGGTTTGGTGGTAGGAGTGAGCGGTTGTGGGGAAGTGCGTTGAGTGATGCGTGTTTGTGGAGGAGTGAGCGTGTTGGGTGAGTGAGGAGGTGTTTTGATGGTGAGTGAGTGAGGTTGTTTGTGTGAGGATTGAGCGTGTGTGTGTGAGTGAGTGGAGGGTGCGTGAGGTGTTGTTGGAGTGGGAAGTAGAGTGTTTGTGTTGGTGAGTGTGAGCGGTTTGTGGTTGTGAGTGAGGGGAGGTGTTTGTGTGAGTGAGTGAGCGTGTTTGTGTGAGTGAGTGAGCGTGTTGGTGAGTGAGTGAGCGTGATGGAGTGTGACGTGATGGCCCCGCGCGCGTTTGTCCGGTGTGCGTGTGGACTGTGCCCGTGAGCGGTGAGGGGGAGTGTGGATTAGTGAAGGGGGGGCGTGTTGTGTGGAGAGTGAGGGGGCGTGACGGAGGGGGTGAGCGTTGTGTGTGATACATGTGAGTGGAGCGAGTTGTAAGGGTGAGTGGTGGTGAGTGAGTGCGCGTGTGAGTGGTGAGGGACGTGTGCGGGGGAGTGCGCGTGTGTTTGTGTGAGTGAGTGAGCGAGTTTGTGTGAGTGAGTGAGTGAGTGTGTGAGCGAGTGTGAGTGTGTGTGTGTGTGTGTGTGTGAGTGAGCGAGCGGTGTTTGTGTGAGTGAGTGATGTGTTGTGAGGTGAGTGAGTGTCGGAGCGAGTGTGGTGCGAGTGTGTTGAGCGGCATGGTGGGGTGGATGTGAGAGAGCGAAGAGGGCGTGGAAGGGAGGAGTAGTATAAAGTGAGTGATGTAAATTGTGATGTAAACTGTGCTATAATAAATAAATAAGAGTCTTGCCCTTCTGCTGACCTGCCAGAAAAACACTCACCACATACTGACGGCGACTGAAACAAGTGTCTGAAGCCGCTTCCAGTCCAGCCTGCGGTCCACTGGCGTTTATCCTGAATTATTAGTCTGTTTTGAACTGTCAGCTTATAGGGTTTTATGGCTCTCAGAGCAATGAAAACGGCCCTCCGCCCGAGTCTGATGGACGCCGCCATCGCTGTGCCCTTCTTCCGCTGCAGCGCCGCCTTCTTCTTCTTCTCTGCCGCTGCGGGCGGCTCGAGCTCGGGCTCGCTCATTAGCGCCGTCTCGCGGACTGTTCCCTGGACGCTCTCTCACACTGAGCGCGATACAAGTATCCTACTGTATGCTTCACAGAAAAGAAGAGACTAGGCTCAGAATGGGACACTTTGTGACTATATTGTCAGCAGGTATCATGTAGCTACTAGTTAAATGCAGAAAATATGAAGCACATAGAAAGAACTTGATGAAAGAAATGTAAAGATTATGAATGAAAGGAAAATTAGTAAAGAAGTATACTTAAATGTGCTAGGAGTGGACAAAGTGATAGATACTCGCACCGTTCCTGGGGACAGCGGCTCCAGAGGAGGCGCTAGTGACACATCCGGAGCTCAAGCCGCCGTTGAAGCCCGAAGAAGAAGCGGCACGTGACGTCGGTGAGCAGCTGAACCCGGAAGAGAGAGAGACGCCCGAGCGGAGACACATAAACAAACGAATCGAGCGGGCACACGAAACAGAGAAAAATTCGAGATTATGAACCACCAGGACTATACCACCTGGCATGTGTAACACCTGAACAAAGGAGAGCGAGGACACGTTTCGGTGTGCAAACTCTCGCCCGCACGATGATCGAGGCGGGGGAGTTGTCAACGCACTACGAATTTAGGCATGGCCGCGGTCCTGACAGATCGGGAAGTCTCAGTGTAAGTGAACTCAGTGCCTGGGGGTGAGGCTGATCTAGAGAGCCGTTCCTTGTGTCCTTCCTTGTGTAGTGAATTTTTTATCTATTCTCGTCTAACTCGCGTTTCTGGCTTAGAGAAGGGTTGTAACCATAGATTCTTCCTACAACTATTTGTCTGCACTACGGCGGGCAAGTCCTTCATATGAGGTTTGAATCTTGTCTTTTTCACCGTTCACGCAGAAGCAGCTGGAGCGACTGGCCAAAAAGGCAGAGAAAGACTCCAAAGCCGAGCAAGCCAAAGTAAAAAAGGTAGAGCAGCAGAGTGAGATTCACGCACTGGTAGGGTGGGCTGTGAATAGTGACTCAGCTCTGGCTGTGTTGCATCGGGAGTGTGAAGAGAGGTTTCAGCCCATGGCGGACACATAAAAGTTTTGAAACAAAACACCTACCCGCCTTTACAACCCTAAAACAGGGGCGTGTCAGTTATCTCACGGTGCAAGGGTTATGGGGTAAAGTCAAGAGGGTTGTGCTCAGTGCGGTCACGCTGCTTGGGTCCCAGTTGCTAGCACATACGTGATCCTGGTCGCTGGGGTTATTTCGTGCACTCGCCCAAAATGCATCTATGGTCCAATTACTCGATTTTCTATTTATGCCAAAAATAATCATTCGCTATAAAGATCGTTCCATGAAGATATTTTGTAAATTTCCTGCTTTAAATATATCAAAACTTCATTTTTGATAGTAATATGCATTGCTAAGAACTTAAATTTAAGGTGATTTTCTCAATATTTAGATTTTCTGAACCCTCAGATTCCAGATTTTCAGATAGTTGTATCTCGGCCAAATATTGTCCTAACAAACCTAACAAGCTCATTTATTCAGCTTTCAGATGATGTATGAATCTCAATTTCAAAAAATTGACCTGTATTGACTGGTTTTGTGGTCTAGGGTCACAGGTACAACAAGTTAAGTGCTCTCAGTTTTATATTGCGCTGTGGAAGGCGTAGGACTATAAAATGTTTGTCCAATCATATTCCTCGGTCCGAAGGCTACGATAGGCTGTCCTACCTGCCTTTCAATGCATGTGTTTGCATACCTCCGCGCACCCTGTTGGCGCAGACATGATACGTCATCAGCGCGCTCCATTACGCTACTGCAGCGCGAGCGAGAATGGAAGCCATTATTATTGTAATATTATGCACTTTGTACTGTAATGTTTTCTCACCGGTGAAAGAGACATGAGGTAATCTCTCTCATCGTGTTAGCCTCTGCTCTGCCTGTGTTTTGGAGGAGGCGTGGCTTTGGAGAGTGATTATGCTGGGAGGGTGGGATCTTATGCTTTCAAAGCTAGCTTGCTATTGCTAGCCTCTCTGAAATCACCTACCCTATCTTTAAGGATCCAAGATGAGGATTTAATTCAAGCTCACATGTGCTCATCATTAATGATAAATTAGGGCAAGTCAACCTCCGGCTGAATCGTCACTCCTGATTCACGTGTTCGCAGAAGAAGCTTCATTTGTTTATCTGGTGTTTGTAACTCTCCAGGCTCTCCAGCAGAAGAACGTGGAGTGCGCTCGTGTGTACGCAGAGAATGCCATTCGCAAGAAGAACGAGGGTCTGAATTGGCTGCGTATGGCGTCTCGCGTGGACGCCGTGGCCTCAAAGGTCCAGACGGCCGTGACTATGAAGGGGGTGAGACGAAGACTGTGTCCTGATTGCTGTTCTCAACATCTCTTAAGAACCAATCTGAGTCCAGCCTTTATCCTGCTTTATTTCAAAAGGTCACGAAAAGCATGACGCAGGTGACTAAAGCTCTGGATAAGGCTCTGAATTCCATGGACCTGCAGAAAGTGTCGGCTGTCATGGACAAGTTCGAGAGCCAGGTTCAGAATCTAGACGTTCACACCTCGGTGAGTGCTGAGATCCTTTGGATCCTATTTCTCATGAGCATTTTAGCCCAGGCCGTGGTCTCTGAGAGCTGCTGGTGTGTGCAGGTGATGGAGGACTCCATGAGCTCTGCCACCACGCTGAGCACGCCGCAGGAGCAGGTGGATGATCTGATCCTGCAGATCGCGGAGGAGAGCGGCCTGGAGGTGGAGGACCAGCTCAGTCAGCTGCCGGCGGGAGCCTCGTCACTGGCGAGGTGCGGGCGAGACAGGAGAAGAGAGAGACGAGTTAACAAGTCTGCTCGCAGGGAAAAGGAAGACAGCTCCCAGACGGGTAATCTCTAACCTCCGGAGAGCACCCTAATCAACATTACCCCGTAGTTGTGTAGATATTCTGTCTTACGCAGCGTTGAGATTACGGTGAACTCAGTGTTTCATTGGTTGGGAACCGTTGTGGGTGGTTTACTGATGCGTGGACTCATACTCAGTGTTGGTGACTGATGTTGATGTTGTGTTACAGGTTGGCAGCTTTACGTAACTGATGGCGTTCAGAGATTCAATCAAACCTTTCCTGCGTGGAGGACGCTGGTTTTTATAACCCAGTCCATTTATGCACATTTTCTCCCACACTTTATGATGAAAACATGTACTGTCTCTCCTTCGTCTTTGTCAGCTCTTTATTTCTCAGTGTCTCCGTCATCCAACATGACTGTGTCTGTCAAAAGAGCACAAGTCATTTCCCCTCTTTATTTCCGGACGAGAAAGATCAGGAAGCTCATTTCTACTCTACGCAGGGCTTCTGATGCAGAGGAGGGCTCTTGGGTTTTGCTCATTGTCTTTACCTACACTGTGTTGATTGAAGTTTGCATATTTATTTAAACCTGATAGAGACTGATCTGTTCATAATGTCAGTGTAGTATACAGCGCGTGAAATGCATGATTTTCTCCTGAGTTTGCTTCGGTTCCTCATGCCTTACTTAGGTGCTTCTTGCGTTCAGTGCCTCCATCATATTACAAGAGTGTATGAATCCAGCCCAAATATAAACACACACACCATATTGTAATGCAATCTTATTTTCTCATATTTCTGTAAGAGCCTTTGGTTCCTGCTGCAGTCGTGCGGCGTTTCCTCCGGATCAGCTCGGGTGTAGGGTTAGACCAGTTTCTTCTGAGCATTCATCATGTAAATAAATCAAATCATTCTAATATCAGTTCTGAAATGCGTCTTATTTGGCATGTTCCAATGCTGCTGTTTTTTAAGCATCTTAGTCCGTTAAACCACATTTGACATGCTGATGTTCACAGCTCGTTCATGCTTGTGAAAGCCTCTGAGCTGAACCTGTAGATTCCTGGTGATAATCCTCGCTGTCGGCAGGTGGTTTTGATTCTGAGCTCGTATGGACAGAAGAACCAGATCAAAGCCACAGAAGCTCTGTTAACAGCACTGTTCTGTCAGTACCATCCTGTACAACACTAAATATGACACGTTTTACTCCCAAGTAATGCTGATTTACAGCATGGGAAGACATGAAGTGATGCTAGATGATTGAGAATGTAGAATGCCTCTTCCAGTTATTCATGCCATAAATAACTAGATGTTAGAAATTCAATGTCCACTACACGTACATGCTTTATTACCATTACTGTATGTTTATCGAATGCAAGCACATAATAAATTTTCAGATCTTTCTTGTCTGGATGTTTCTTTTTGTTCTTTTCACTGAATAAAATTGCACACTTTTTAAAAATGTGTTTCTTCTGCTCACCAAAGGCTTCGTTTATTTCAACAGAAACACAATAAAACAGTAATTTTGTGAAATATGAGTACAATTGAATGACTTTTTCATGCGAAAGTGTTCATTGCTCCAGTCTTCAGTGTCACATGACCTTCAGAAATCATTCTAATGTACTGATTTGCTGCTCGAGGAACATTTCTGATCATCACCGAGTTCAGGGGGGGGTTTGTTGTACAGGAAGAATTACGAACAATTCCGAGTGTCGTGGAACAGCGATTTACAAACAGTGTTAAATCAGCTCAATCAAACATGAAGATAAATATCAGTCGTTGAATGCCAGGTGAGTAGTTAAGCAGGTCAGCAACAATGATGCAGGGTTCTGTAAATATTCCGGATGAAGAAAGAATCTCGACGAATTTTACTTTTGACAAGTCACGAGGCGATACAGCATAGAGGAGGGGAAGGAAAAAACGCGCGATTGTCTGTGAGGTTAGTCCACAACCGGCTTCCATAGTCTGGGCGACGAGCCAGAGTGCTTCCGTGACTATGTGTCTTTTCCCAGACCGGTATAAGGTGTTTTCTGAAGAGTTTCACTGGGCGTTTTTTACTGACACCGGTTTCCATCAAACACAGGTTTGTTAGGAGGGGCGCAAGCTGCTCAGAAAGCCCTTTCTTTAATCAATCTTTTCAAATAACAGAGGACATTAATGCTTCACTGGAGACATTTCTACACTGAAATTATAATTGTTTAAATGAGTCGTTTTCCAGAATCGGTAACTGCTACACAAACGCAAATCCGCTGCTGTCAGGGGTCTCTCGAAACGATCACCTAAAAAGCGTCAGCTGTGACCAACTCCGCCGGTGATTGGTCATCACCTGCGACGCTGTTTAAAAAGAGAAAAACGCGGGTCCCACTTGACCAACGCTGAGGGGTACTGCGGCGTTTCATGCACTGTTTGGATACTCATTACAAGTGAATATAATGAATGGGAACATACTTCTAAAAGAGCTGGATTGGCATTGCGCAGGGAAGAGTTGAAATTATGAAAATGCACGCTACTGCAGAGGGGTTTCCGCTTTGGTGCACGTTTCTCGGGTGTGGCTATGAATGGACACCAGCAAAAACCGGGACGCTAAAGCAATAAATGGCATTGTCGTAGTATAGATTGGTTTATTAACGATCTACCTACCCCTTACAATAATGAAAAAATTGTAATTATTGTTGTACAGTGAGAGAAAATGTAGGCTCTACTGATGTGCGCATGCCCAGTAGTTTTTGCTTGAGCCATTTAGCACACTCGCGTTTCCTGCAGGGAGTAGCCAGAGCACGCACGAGCTGCTCATGCCGGAATCCCGAGCGATGATGACGGCACACACAGAGCAAAACAGACGAGAAAACACACGGATGAAATACGTTCTAGGAGTCTGAACGTTCGTGCTCGATGGTTCTGGGCACGGTGTGAGTGAATCCCTGTCTAAGCCGCCATGAGATGATTGTGAGTCTGATCTCGATAGAGCAGATTTAAGAAGTTTATTAGCGGGACCCGCGCTGTGTTTGAGCCAGAACGAGGAGAAATATTCCCCCCTCTAATGAATCGGTGATTGCACTGGCAGCTCTCAGCGGTGCGGCGGGGGGAGCCATGAAGGAGTGTAGTGTTGAGCTGTCTGCTGTTAATCGCTCAAGCAGAAGATCCCGAAAAGCCCGATCAGAACCAGAACCAGAACCAGAAGCCCGTCCAGTACCTGTACATCGGCGACGGCTCCTCGCAGGAGTTCGAGTTTCCCCAGAGCACGCGGGGAGTGATCGTCATCTCCAGCAGGTACCGCGGCTCCGGAGGCCGGAAGGGTCGCGAGAGCCTCAAACAGACGGTTCGGGTGAGCTCTCTGGACCCGGACGTGATCTCCATCCTCAACGTGAGCGACAGCGGACGTTCGGGAGCCGCGAGCAGTTACGTCATCAGCATCCGGTCTGGGGTACCGGGAACGGCTCCGCTGCTCATCCAGCTGCTGGACTTGTACAGGGATTCGGAGCCGGTTCTGATCGAGGAGCGGAGCGATTACTCCATCAGGGTGGCGGCAGGCGGCGATGACCCCGCGGCCCGGCTCCTCGAGCCCAGCGCGCTGTCGCACTTCTCCGAGAACCCCGTCCTGTTCGCGCTGCTGCCGCTCATCTTCATCAACAAGTGCGCGTTTGGCTGTAAGGTGGAGGTGGAGGTTCTGCTGGGTCTGCTGAAGAGGCCGGTGCCACTGCTGCTGGGTGTCGCGGGACAGTTCCTCATAATGCCGCTCTACGCGTACGGGCTGTCCCGCCTGGCGTCCCTTCCCAAGGCGCTGGCGCTGGGGCTGGTCATTACCTGCTCGGCGCCTGGTGGAGGTGGGGGGTATCTCTACAGCCTGCTGCTGGGTGGAGACGTAACCCTGGCCATCAGCATGACCCTCATCTCCACCGTGGTGGCGGCCGCAGCCATGCCGCTGTCCTCGGCGCTGTACGGCTGGCTGCTGGGGGTCCACGCCACGCTCCACGTGCCCTTCGTCAAGATCCTGGGCACGCTGCTCTTCATCGCCATTCCCATCTCGCTGGGCATGCTGGTGAAGCTCCGCCTGCCTGCCGTCACCCGCGTCCTGCTCGCCCTCATCCGCCCCTTCAGCTTCGTGCTCATCGTCGGGGGGATCTTCATGGCCTATCAGATGGGCTCCTCCATCCTGGCCAACGTGCGGCCTCCGATCGTGGCGGCGGGCGTGACCGTGCCCGTCTGTGGGCTGCTGGTGGGCTGTGGCTTGGCGCGGCTGGCGGGGCTGCCGCTGGCTCAGAGGAAGACCGTCAGTATCGAGGTGGGCGTGCAGAACAGTCTCCTGGCGCTGGCTGTCATGCAGCTGTCGTTTCAGCGGGCCGAGGCCGACTACGCATCCCAGGCGCCCTTCATAGTGGCCCTCAGCAGCACGTCGGAGATGCTTCTGCTGGTGCTGGTTCACATCGCCCAGCGACGCCTGTGCCTGCCGCCCGCCTCAGGAACCGCCACCTGATCGCCAGCTAAAGCCAAGCACTACTGCCAGAGCGGCCGTGACGCTCGATCAGCCCGCGGGCCGCTGAAGTGTTTCTGTCTTACTACCAAAGGCCTTCGCTCATTGTGGCCATTTTTATTTCAGCCTCTTTTTTAAATCAGATTTTAATTAACACAGTCTTATGCGTATTAAAATGACAGTGTTTACGGAAGATATGAGATATTTTTCTAAGTAATTTTGCGATATGTTCTTTTGTAATTCTGATGCTTTGTTTGTATCTTGTTTCGAGATGACGTGTGATGATGATGTTGCTGTGATTGAACCACGATGGTGACATGTGATTAAATGCTTTTTGACAAGACAAAAGAAGTGTCTTTCAGTACTGACACCACGACTTATATGTATTCATGCCTGCAGAGTTCAATCAATCCCACATGCAAGTTCAAATCAAAGTTGACCTTTTTCAAATTCATCAGATTATGCTGTCTGTCCAAAATATGTGATTTTTACCACCATCCAGACAGCATGACGGTGAGCTGTTAACCCTTATCCTGAGTTCTCTGGGCAGCACATGCTTATCTATAGTGCAAAGCTCATCTGAAGAGAACTGGGGCCATTTTTAAGAAATTCTTCTTAACTGCTATTTTCTTCCTCTTTTTTAATTTAAGAATAAAGTTAGGAATATGTTGGTAACGCTTTTCTTAAAGCCTTTATGTATAATGAATTATAAATGGTTATTAAAGGGTACAATGCATAATGTAATGTGCATTTGTAATACATTATATCTTGTCGTAAATCATTTTAACCGAATTTGAAATGCATAGTGTAACAATGAATTGATAAGTGTTATACTGTATTAACTGTGGTTACAGTTATTCATGAGATTGTACAATGCATCATAAGGTGTATTACAAGGCATAATTCATGCATTAAAACTACTTTTATAATGCATTATACATAAAGGCTTTAAGTAAAGTGTTACCAATATTTAGCATTTCTTAAGAATGTACTTATCTTTTTCTTACAATATTTTTTGTTCTAAAGATAAAACTTAAGAGGGATTTGAATTCCTAACAAAAATGTTCTTTAAACTCACTGAGTAACCTCTAAAATTTAGAATAACCTCCAGCCTGCCATAAATCTCGTCTTATTGTGATTATTATTACTTTATAAAAGCGAGACAGCGAGGATCACAAACAGTAACACCAAAGCTTCTCTTCTTAAGGAATAAAAGGTTCTTAACAAAACATTTGAGAACTACTTATCCCTTTAAGCTCTGCATGAGCTTGATCTTTACTCTAGTGGTCTTTGCTCTTTCTTCTGCTCGTTTACAGGCAGGGAGTTGAGTGATCTGTGATGGTGCTTTGTTTATTGTATTTCTCCATTAGTGCATCAGCAAAAAAATAATTATAATGTATATAATGGATGCATTTGTTGTAATATATCGCACATCTTTGAAATGCTCTCAAGTTTTCATATCCACATATTCAACATGAGTCTGCCAGTGCTCCTCTGACTGCTTAATAGGAGTTATTTTAATGATTAACTGGAAAACGGTTCCATCCGTGTGAAACTTCATAGGAACAGAAAACGCCGTTTTAGTTGTTTATGTTAATAAGAATATTATCTTAGATAAACAAAGGCATATTGCGGTATGAACATAACACGTCACTAGGGTAACGCTAACAAATATATGCATAAGAACTGGGTTTGAACTGAACATTTTTATCATGTTAATAATCTCGTTCAATGTATTATACACTTCCGTATTGCCTGATTTACCATTGTGGACAAGAAACTAAATTATACAAATATCAATACTGATAAAACACAAAAATGTAGATGATTATTGTAAAAGTCTTGGGGGGGGGGGGGGTGATTGCTTGATGCTCACTTTTTGATTGGCTGACAACAGAGGCGCCCATGACGATTGGCTGCTGCCCGTTCACTCCGAACCAATGAAAACGCTCGCAGTAAAAGACTGTTGCTGGCGATAGGCTGCTTGTAGTTTCCTCACAACCAGTGAGCACTCCGATGTGCAGCGCGCGGGTTTGCGGAAATTGCGGCAGAGGAAGTGCACGTGTGTAACGTTACTAGTGTGCTTTATCTGTGTAGTTTAATCCCACACGGGATCGAATGAACGTATCGCAGCATGTTGAGCGCGACATCAGCCGGAGAACATTCATCGCGCCCCGCCACTGTCACAGCTCTGCTCGGTAAGACATTGACACACATGTAGTATTACCATCAGCCGCATCTCTCACTAGTTTAGAGACTGACGCATTTGTTTAGCGCGCAGACCTATGAAGAGAGCCAGAGATGATGAGACAGAGCAGCATCTACAGGAGTCCTGTGTGAGCCTGCTGATGAGACACCAGAACACATCAGAGCTCCTGCTGGAGATCACCGTGAGTCTGAAACCACATCAATGCAGTAACAACGAGACTCACATTTTCTTGACAACACCAGAACAAACAGCAGCTCCAGTCAGGGTCAGAAATGAACTTATCCATAAAAGCCGCTTTTCCACTATCTCCGACAAGCGACAGACCGGAAGTCATTCATTTCCAATGGAGAGTAGTGCGGGAGCTGCGCGGAGTTCCGATCAAAAATGCATATGCAGAAAATTCGGATCCAGTTTGATCTGCGGATGCGTTATGATGCGATTTCAATTTTTCCTTTCTCTTTGGAGTGTTACAAGCTCTTGGTGCATAAAGAAGATCTGTAAAGTTGCAAAGACTAAAGTCTCAAATCCAAAGAGATATTCTTTATAAAAGTTAAGTCAACCACGCCTACCTAAAACAGCTCGTTCTAACACGCCCCCACATATCTACCTCACGATGTGAGAAGATTTGCATAACGCTGCACAAATGTTCACGCAAAGAAAGGCGGCGTAACTTTTATTCTCGCTGTAGTATTGTTGCCGACGCCATGTCGTGAAGGCGCTTGTGTGCTTCGTTGTGAAAGTGAAACTACTTTGTTTGGTCTTCCAAAAGAGGACGATATCCGCTTCGTCATGCCTAGAGCTGGGGGCCCGTTCTTCGTACATCGCTAACTCAGTTCGCTGGATTGATTGTTGTGATTTGGCATTATCTGGATTGTTTGGTTCTTCGAGCTCATCCCGTAGTCTGTCCTAGCAAATGTCCGTATCTTAAACCTTATCGGGAGTAGCTTATTCATGTAAACAGGATTTAGATCGCATCTGTTAAGCATATTTGATCTTAAAACTGTCGTACCAACGCACTTTATTCCAGAGTACCCTACTAATCCTGGACAAAATGTTAATAATAATCATTTAAAATTATTTAAAGTAATATAATAATATTGTGTAGTCTTTAATACTATAGACTAGGGGTGTGCGATAATATCGTAATTGTTGTTTTAACGATGTGCGATTTGACATTATCGAGTATTTTGCAAAAACCATTCAAAACATCCCTACAGAGTGCATGCATACATTACGTGAAGTCTAGACCTAGTGCGTGTGCGCATTTAGAGTGTGTTCTTTCACTGCGTGATTCAGTCTGTTAAAATGCATTTAGAATGATCACAAAGACATGATGGCAGAAAATGTATATTTTTATGCCACTTCATATAGTTATTCAGTTTCACACAAAGAGTGCCGTTTTTCTCCATAAATTACCATGATTACAAATGTGACATTGAATTCAATAAACAATAAGTTAATTAAGAGACTTACGTTTTAGACACCATATTGCTTGTTTTTGCTCTAGTTCACCAAAAACAAAAATCATCCCGAATACAGCCACAATGTTGTTTTGTGTCTCTGAGCAACATGATGGTTTTTTGTTCCTGAATGAATCAACCGTTTAATGATTCGGTTCAATCGCAGTGACTCGCTTATTAACAGTTATTTGCTGCCACCTGCTGGCTGTTTTAATTTCAAATTTCGGCTTTTTCTTTCTTTCTTTTTTTTTTAATTTCTTTTTTTTTATTTTTCATGTTTTAAATAATTTCAATATCATTATTCAACGTTTTATGTTTAATATCAAAACATTATTTATGCATTTGTATTCAGGTTAATTGCATCCATGTCTTGCTTAACAAAATACATCTAATGCCACTTCATATGCAGCTTCTGTGTTGATTTAATTTGCTTGGTTACAGCCCAAATGTCTTATTATTCTAATTCCCTGATTAAATGTTAGAATTTGACTCAAAAGATGATGCACACGTTTAGTAAAAATGGATTTATTAAGGTAAAAATGCCCATAAAATGCAAAAATCAGTTTAAACTATTGGAAAAGATTAATTTCTATCAGTATGAACTGACCACCACACAGAATTTGAAGAATATTAAAAACATTAGGAGTCCGCTGTCTATGGCAGTCCTTAAGATATCAGCACAATAAAACACTCAACAAAATATTGTCTAATTATCATTATTGACAAAATTCCAGAAAATATCAAATGTCGTTTGTTGTCATTATCGCACACCCCTACCCTGTAGACACAAGCCAGTTTTACTCAACGGAGTTTATTCATCAATAAATGATTACTTCATAATTGGTATTTCGAGTCTTACACCCTGCTTACAAGAATGTATAGCGTGCATTAAGTTGAATGATGACAAGCTATTAGGAGGTTATCATGGCTTGAATGGAGCGCAGGAGATGCAGATACATGTCTTGACCCTTTATTTGAACTTTAATTAATGCTGTCACGTAACAGATCTGTTCAAATTTAAAATTAAATGAATTGCTAATTACATTGAAATAAAAATTTAAAATATTTGAAATTGTGAATATAAATACTTGGGAATCATGTAAAAAATTTAAATAAAATAAAAACAGCGCACATTTAATTGATCTATTATAACATTTTAATCATTATAACATATTTGTCGCAGAATTGGCGTTTTCCTTATAAAAGTCCAGAAATGTGTAAAGTTTTTCGTCAGGTGTCTTTTTTATTATATGATGTCATTACGTTGCTGTCTTAACGCCAGCCAATCGCTGCATTGCTGATAGTGGTTTAGAGTATCGATACAGAGCCCCTTTTAAACCAACCATGAACGCGCAATTATCTCAGATAACTCAATCCAGCCAAACTAATCATCAACAACAGGTGCGTTCGAAGAACCGAATTAGTCAGATCCTGATTAACGCGATGATATCATCTTGGATGTGACATTTAATCTCGGATGTAATAAGCGAAGAACGGCCCCTGAGCCCGTGCTGGTCGCTGAGAACTAACTTCACTTGCGCTGGTGGATCGCCGGATTGGCCTTCCACTATTGACAAAAAAAAAAAAAAAAAAAAGCGGAGTCCAGCACCGGGTTCGCCACATGTGGTTGCCACAAACCTGCCTGCCGCCGCTCACCCAAGCCGGCCTCTGCTCACTCTTGCCCGCCGTGTGTGACACTGTTTCATTGTGAAAGCGAAACTACTTTGCTTGCCTTCCAAAAGAGGACACGACTAGAAAACATTGGTTAAGTTGTATTTACAACACTGTTCCAGAACAGTTCAACCCAAATATTAATTTGTGTGCAGCACATTTTATGGAGGACTGTTTCCTGATCCTGGTAGAGTAGACTACAATGCCGGCTGTTCTGACTCACAGACTGTAAGTAAATTTTTATATTTAAAGGATTTGCCCACTGATGATTAAACGCGATTTTTGAGCTGTGTAGAGTAGGCTTGTTGTTTGTTGTTTCTCCTATCACAAATGCAGACATGGTTTTATGAGACAGTAAAAGACAGTATAAGTCATTATAATCCATGTACTCACTGGATGCAACAAACGCCTCGTTTATAATGGGTTTTAATGTTTTTGTCTCGTCGCTCTGGCCGGACATGCCTTAACAGTATGGTAGGGGCGTAACATTTCCGTCACATGCTTGAGGTATTCGGCCAATCACAACGCACTGGATAGCTGGCCAATCACAGCACACCTCGCATTTCAGAACGATGAGCTTTGTAAAAATTGACGCGTTTCAGAAAGGCGGGGAATAGAGGAAAAACAATAATGTACACCAGGGGTGCCCAACTAATCTTTGATTAGAGTTGGAGCTAAACTTTGCAGGACAGTCGATCGCCAGGAGCAGTTTGGGCACACCGATGTACAGTATTGAAAAATAATGTGTTTTTTGAACCTTAAACCTCATAAACACGTTTCATTACACCAAATACTGTTATTTTTAGCAACATCATATGACCCCTTTAAAATATTTGAACTTCTGCGGCTAGACCGTATGCGACCGGCCGACTGGATGTGATGTATTCTATTAAAAACTATTAGTGTAAGGTTAGAATTACCAATATTTTGTTCACTTTTCCATTATTCTTTAAACACTATTTCTGTAAAATGGTGCTTTAGGATAATTATGGCAGAAGTTATTATTTTATAATTATTAAATCATTATTTACATATTAGCCCCATAAAACCTACCTTAGGGGTGGAGATGGTAGGTTTAGGTATATGTAAGGTGGGAGGAGTTGGATCTGGATCCAACCTCGTCCCCTACTTTTGTAATGGCAGTGTTTATATTTGCCTTATTAAATGCATCTTTCCAGAAGCAGCTAAAGACACAGCTCTTCTGTCAGCACTTATCACCCTTAAACCAGGGGTTTTCAAACCCATCCTCGAGCCCCAGCACTGCACATCTTGTATGTCTCCGTCATCAAACACACCTGAAGACCTGAAGTGTGTGTGTCTGATAAGAAAGTCATACAAAATCTGTGGTGATGGGGATCCAGGGCCTTGTTCAGACTGTCAGCAGAAATCAGAAACATGAAATCAGATTTTTTTTTTCAAATTTGATTTAAACCACATATGTAGGGGTATCTGCGTCATAACCAAAGCAACCCATGCAGATAAGTTGTTTATGTCTAGACATACAAATCTGATTAGATCACTTGCAATTAATAGTGCAGACGGTCTGCCTGAAAAGATCTGATTTGAGAGAAAAAAATCTAATTTGCCTGTAGTCTGAACATAGCCCATGACAGCTTAGTAAACCACTGACTTAAACCAGTGCACACACACACACAAAACTCTTATATTTCTTCTTTGCATATCTGTTGTTCTCTGGGTTGGTACTAATCTAGCTGTTTAATAAAACCCAGTGGCGGCTCGTGGGTTTTAAAATAAAGGAGGCACACTAATTGTATTGGTCTGGGATCCCTGCCGATTATTATTATTATTATTTGCTTAACCACTTTAAAATGGCTTTTTGGTTGCTTTTAGTCAGAAAACGTAAAGAAAACGACACATACAGCAAGATGTTATAATTCACTTACCTGGCCTATCACTTGAAGCAAACATCCATCCCTTCTTAAAAGTCTGTGTTAAAAGAGACCTGCCTGTTGTGCCATTTAATTAAGCCGACTGCTGTAGCCTATATCCAGCTTAGGCTGGTTTCCCCCTTTTTTTTTTTTGTATATATACTGTTTGAATGACAGCTTGGTAGATCTGTTGGCGATCAAATATTCAATATCACTACTCATCATAAATACTTGGTACATTAATTCGCCCCCCGTCCGCGCAGACTTTCAAACTAATATCACGTAATTTACGTCTCTATGATGCTTGGTTGATATCAGAAGGAGGCTAGCCTCCCTTACGAGGTTTCTTTTCTCAACACTCCTCAGCGCTGAAAGTGAACACTCAATGGTGATTGGCTAATTTTTTTTACCAACAGAGGCAGAGAGCTCAGCTCTCCCCTGGCCTCCCCCTACCCTTCTCTATCATCTAGCGGTTGTAATTACATCAGCAGATTTGGCACATTCGCAATAGAAAGATGGCGCTTACACATTATGGTATTACAACTGTGAAATTACAAACAAAAAATACACATTCTGAGACATGAACTAAAATTAATTGTGAATTTTATTAACATTAAATCGTCTTCCTCCCATTTTCACCTCAACATTATAGGGAAGCTCTGCCTCACCTGACGAGCCGCCACTGATAAAACCTACTTCAATGTCAACAAATACAATCTGAAAAAAAAAAAAAAAATGTATCAATAAATGTTACTTTTAATGCTATTAAAGGGATAGTTCACCCAAAAATGAAATGTGATGTTTATCTGCTTACCCCCAGGGCCAGGGGTCCAAGATGTATGTGACTTTTTCTTCAGTAGAACACAAACGAAGATTTTTTTAACTCAAACCGTTGCAGTCTGTCAGTCTTATAATGGAGGTGAATGGTTATCACGGCTTTGAGAGTCATAAAACATACACAAACAAAACCAAATTAAACCCTGCGGCTCGTGACGATACATTGATGTGTAAAGACACAAAACGATCAGTCTGTGCAAGAAACTGAACATTATTTATATCGTTTTTTACTTACTCTGTTTCCACCGAATTCTAATTACTAAAGTTCTATTATTAAATAATATTGATTATCATATTATAATGCTTGACTGACTGATGTTAAGAGTGGGTCCCTCCCCCCCACCCCCCTTTCAGAAATATTTTAAACTGTGGCATTTTACAAACAAACACATAAATACAGTGGTGTGAAAATGTTTTGCCCCTTCCTGTTTTTTTAATTGTTTGCATATTTGTCACACTTAAAAGATTCAGATCATCAAACAAATTGTAATATTACACAAACATAACCTGAGTAAATAAACTGCAGTTTTGAAATTGATTTCTTATTAAGGGAAAAAAGCTGTCCAAAACTGCCTGGCCCTACGTGAAAAAGTAATTCCCCCTAAATCTAATAACTGGTTGTGCCACCCTTTGCAGAAATCAAGCGTTTGCGATAAATGGCAAGTCTTTCACTTGAATTTGGCCCACTCTTCTTAGCAGAATTGTTTTCATTGAGCCACATTGGAGGGTTTTTGAGTGTGAATGGACTGTTTAAGGTCATGCCACAACATCTCAATATGATTAAGGTCAGGACTTTGACTAGGCCACTCCAAAACCTTAATTTAGTTTTTTTCCTTTGAAACCCCCCCCCCCCCCCATTTCCCAAAAAGGGTTTTTTTGGTGGAAAACGGGTTGCCGGGTTTTGGTTTTATTTTTTGGATCATTGTCCTGCTGCATAACCCATGTGTGCTTGAGCTTGAGGTCACAAACTTATGGCTGGACATTCTCCTTCAGGGTTTTCTGATAGAGAGCAGAATTCATGCTTCCATCAATAATGGCAAGACGTCCAGGTCCTGAAGCTGCAAAGCACCCCCAGACCATCACACTACCACCACCACTTTTGACTGTTGGATGATGTGCTTTTTATGAAATGCTGTGTTGGTTTTACGCCAGATGTATCGGGACACACACCTTCCAAAAAGTTCAACTTTTTTTCTCATCAGTCCACAGAATATTTGCCAAAAAGTCTTGGGGATAATCAAGATGTTTTTTTGGCAAATGTGAGACGAGCCTTTGTTCTTTTTGGTCAGCAATGGCTTTTGCCTTGGAACTCTCCCATGGATGCCATTTTTTCCCAGTCTCTTTCTTATTGTTGAATCATGAACACTGACCTTAATTGAGGCAAGTGAGGCCTGCAGTTCTTTAGATGTTGTTCTGGGTTCTTTTATGACCTCCTGGATGAGTTGTTGTTGTGCTCTTGGAGTAATTTTGGTAGGCTGGCCACTTCTGGGAAGGTTCACCACTGTTCCAAGCTTTCTCCATTTGTGGATAATGGCTCTAACCGTGGTTCGCTGGAGTCCCAAAGCCTTAGAAATTGGCTTTATAACCCTTTCTAGACTGATACATGTCAACTATTTTGTTTCTCATCTGTTCTTGAATTTCTTTAGATCGCGGCATGATGTGTTGCTCTTTAAGCATGCTTCTCTTTGTCAGACAGGTTCTATTTAAGTGATTTCTTGATTCAACAGGTCTGGCAGTAATCAGGCCTGCGTGTGGCTAGTGAAATTTAACTCAGCTTTCTAAAATAATGTGGTTAATCACAGTTCTTTCATGATTAAGAGGAGGGGCAGTTAATTTTTCACGTAGGGCCAGGTAGGTTTGGACCGTTTTTTTTCCCTTAATAAATGAAATTATCATTTAAAAACTGCATTTTTTATTTACTTGCATTATCTTTGCGTAATATTAAAATTTGGTTGATGATCTGAATCTTTTAAGTGTGACAAATATGCAGAAAAGAAAAAAAAAAAACAGGAAGGGGGCAAAAAAATTTCACGGCACTTTTGGTGTATATAATATCTATCTACAGTCTGGCGATAACTAAAAAGTACTAGCCAATGCGATTCAATTGCCAGTGTTCGTAAGGGCTGTTATCGGGCCGACAAAGGCGCCAATGTGAGTGTGCACACCGACGGGCAAAACGCGAGGCGTAACAGCGTAATTTTTTTAAAAACCGCCTTGGGCTTGTTTTTTTGATTTGACGTTAAACACTGGCCGACCAATGAGATTGGCGCATTTGTTCACATGCCTGGAGCTGCTGAATTTACAGTAAAACACGACTGGTGTGCGCATTATGGCTGGGTATCGATTCAGATGTCCCGATTCGATTTCGATTCGCAAGCTCTCGATTCGATTCGATTCTCGATTTTTTTTTTTTATTACATTCAGTGAATATAGTTTTAATACAAATTGCTATTGATATTTCTAAAAAATTAACCGTTAACATCAGTTTACAAATGGTGAATTATTAAAAAGAAATTAAGAACCACATGCCTTTATTTTAAACCTATTCTTTTTTTTTTTTTTGTGTAGGGTCCTTTTTAAACAATAGTAGGGCCCTATAAAATGTTCTTCATTTTTCTGGTAATCAGATTAAGGCATAAAACATTAATTTAATTTATAATCAAATTAAAATTAAACCCTTTTATTTTTTTGGCAAACAATGTGCTGCACAACGGAGGTTTACTGTTAAAATTAAAAATAAAACGGATGTGATTATTCCTTTTAAGAATAAAGATTTATTAATATTTATTAGCAATAGTAGCATTGAGTCTTCAGACTGCTAAATAATAATATACTGCCAGTTTTTTCAAGTTAAACCTAACTTTATTTTGACGGGTTGCCGTGAAGAACTTGCAGCTGCGGTGTATGTGATATGACGGTAGCTTTCTCAAATGAAACGGTAAAATTCTCAAGAAGTGACTCTCACAGCAGCTCTGGAAATTACGTTTTTGTGTTCATGCCGTCATATAGTGAGACGCAGAGGCTGAAACAACCGCGAACGTCATCCACGCTTTAGTATGTGTGTAGTAAACAAAACAGTGCACCGCACCATCCGCCATTCTTTCATTGCGGAAATCATGGCGCCTTATGAATGATGTCAAATGCTTCCGTAGATTTGTAGTATTACTATAGCATTTCACCTGAGCATTGCGAATCATGCGTATGGCCATGATAAGCACTGAATGAATGACAGGCTTTTCTGTTGTAACATCATGCAAGAGAGTGACATCTAGTGTAGAAGACTAATGATAAGATTCACATTAATCAGATCTTGTTTTAAATGTGCTGAAATAAATCCCGGAAAAGATCGATTCGCGGCTTTTGAGAATCGATATGGAATCGATGTCATAAAAAAAAAAACGATTAATCGAAAAATCAAGAAGATGCATCGAGGCAAGATGAATGTAGAGCTGCTGGTCTCATTGATGTCTGAACACAAAGGGCTTTATGACAAACGTGACGGCGACTACAAAAATCTCGATAAGAAGGAGTTGTTATGGAGAGGAATTGCAGATCAAATAGGATTCGATGTGTACCGGGGTATTTCTGTTTTTCATTAAGCACCATCTAATGTCAGGGAGTGAATTTGCTTGTTCACTTGGCTCATCGCCAGCGAAAATCGCTTGGGTATGAACACGAAAGACGCGTCGAAGCAATGTTGGCGTGTGATAATCATCCTGGTGTGTACGAGGCTTTAGACTGCTACGTTCTTCATTCAGTGTTAAGCTCCTTTAGAGCTGAAAGAGCTGATCAGGGGTGCCGTCATGCTGTCTGATCGTTTTTTTCCCTTAATCATTCTGTCACTTGTGAATTGACAACATGTCTAATTACAATGTTTGCTAATATTTCTAATTGCTAATATCATTGCTAATATTTCTATTGCTAATATCATTTAGATTAATCAGTAAAATCAGAAAAATTGCCCAACCTTACCCATGGAAACGGTCCTGTAATTTTTTTGTTTACTTATCAGACTTAGGACTGGTGGTGGCGCTTGAGACTTTATTGGTCATACAGAGTTTTTTCTTTCTTTCCAGAAACATGTACATATACATCATTTACATGTAGTGTGTCAATTCTACATGGCATGGAAATCGCGTTTGGTCTCGTACTGTATCGCGTACCTTGTCAGTGTCGTGCGCTTTGCTTGTCCATTTGTTGTGATAAACAGGAAAGTATGTTCAAGCACCAGCAAAACACAATGTAAAGAAATACTCTTTGAGAGAAGCAGTCAATCAGCAGAAGTTAAAAGCAGCTTGTAAGTGTATTTATTTCTTGTCTCAGTGTTTAGTGCAGTTGTCATTGCTGTGTGGAGACCTGCTGAAATCGCGTTTGGTCTTGTACTGTATCGCGTACCTTGTCAGTGTCGTGCGCTTTGCTTGGCCATTTGTTGTGATAAACAGGAAAGTGTATCCAGCTGAATTCAATTTGAGTTTTGTTAAACTAATATAAAAAGCTTAGTATACCGCGGGAGCCCTCGTGTGAAGCTCTCCTCGTGTGAAGACTGAAGCGTGTAAAGACCATTGACTCTACCGTTCGACTCCACCGAGCAGGGACACCGGCAAGGCACATACTGCAAGTATCGCTTCTGACTCATTCTCTTTCCTACTACTTGTTCCCCTTCTGTTTTCAGTTTTTATAACCAATTCTTACTATGTGTTTCCAGATCCCTACTATCACTACCACTCGCAAACCATGCATCACACACTGTAGGCAGCGCAATCCTAACAACCTGCGCACTTTGCCTATGTCTACTAATACACTACTTTCTTTTTCTATTGGTCTCTGGAATTGCCAGTCTGCTGTAAACAAAGCAGATTTTATTTCTTATATTACAAGTCATTCAAGACTAAACCTCATGGCCCTGACAGAGACGTGGATCAAACCAGAGGACAATGCTACACCTGCAGCACTCTCCAATAATTTCTCTTTTTCCCACTCCCCCCGTCTGACTGGAAGAGGTGGAGGTACTGTCTGCTTATCTCTAATGATTGGAAATGTAATCCTTTACCATCTCGGAGTATCAACAGCTCCTTTGAATCACATTCAGCCACTATTACCCACCCTCTTAAAATAAATTTTATAGTTGTTTATCGACCCCCTGGACCACTAGGTAGCTTCGTGGAAGAATTAGATGTGCTGCTCTCAAACTTTCCTGAGGATGGTACTCCCCTAGTTATGCTTGGAGACTTCAACATCCACCTAGATAAACCTCAGGCTGCAGACTTCCACACTCTGCTTGCTTCTTTTGATCTCAAGCGAGTATTAACTACGGCTACTCACAAATCAGGCAACCAACTGGACCTTATTTACACACGACACTGCTCCACTGATCATGTGCTCGTTACTCCACTGCACACCTCGGATCACTTCCTCCTCACTCTTAACCTCAACATGGTTCCTGACACAACACATACCCCTACACATGTCACTTTTTGACGTAACCTACGCTCTCTCTCACCCTCCCGGCTATCTGCTATGGTTTCATCTTTGCTTCCTTCTCCTGAACAGTTATCATCTCTTGATGTTAACAGTGCTACTGATACTTTCTGCTCCACTCTCTTACATCTTGTTTAGACACTGTCTGCCCCTTGTCTTCCAGGCCAGCTCGTACCACCTCTTCTGCCCCTTGGATATCTGATGTTCTCTGTGAGCATCGTTCTAAGCACAGAGCTGCAGAAAGAGTATGGCACAAATCACAAAATCCTACTGATCTTAATGTATATCGATCACTCCTCTCTTCATTCTCTGCTAATGCCTCCACTGCTAAAAGGACATACTATCACAACAAAATTAACAATTCGCCTAACTCTTGCATGCTCTTTAAAACATTTTCCTCTCTCCTTTGTCCTCCTCCTCCCCCTCCTTCATCAACTCTAACAGCTGACAACTTTGCCACATTCTTCATTAATAAAATTACAAACCTTAGTGCACAATTTTCCACACCACAAACTGTCAAACACATCTTACCAGCAAACATAAACTCGTTTTCATCCTTCTCGCCACTCTCTGAGGCAGAAGTCTCTAAACTCATCCTTTCCAATAATCCTACTACTTGTCCCGTTTGATCCTATTCCATCTCATCTCCTTCAAGCCATTTCTCCTGCTGTTGTACCTGCACTCACTCACATCGTTAACACATCCCTTCACACTGGTGTTTTTCCCTCAGCATTTAGACAGGCTCGTATAACCCCACTACTTAAGAAACCCACTCTTAACCCAACTCTTTTAGAGAAATACAGACCGGTTTCACTTCTTACTTTCATTGCAAAAACACTTGAACGTGTTGTGTTCAACCAAATCTCTGCCTTTCTCACAGAACAACCTCCTTGATAGCAACCAGTCTGGTTTCAGAAGTGGACATTCAACCGAGACTGCCTTGCTCTCGGTTGTTGAAGCCCTTAGACTGGCAAGAGCGGCTTCCAAATCTTTTATACTTATTTTGCTGGATCTGTCTGTTGCTTTTGACACTGTTAACCACCAGATTCTCCTGTCAACCCTGTTGAAAAATGGCATCTCAGGAACCGCACTCCAGTAGTTTGAATCTTACCTCACAGATAGGTCTTTCAAGGTATCTTGGAGAGGTGAGGTGCAACATCTAGCTACTAGGCTCCTCATGGCTCAGTACTTGGACCACTTCTCTTCTCTGTCTACATGGCATCATTAGGTTCTGTCATTCTGAAACATGGCTTTTCATACCACTGCTATGCTGATAACACTCAACTCTACCTCTCATTCCATCCTGATGATCCGACGATAACTGCTTGCATCTCAGCATGTCTAACAGACATTTCTTGTTGGATGAAGGACCATCACCTTCAACACAACCTGGCTAAGACAGAACTGCTTGTGTTTTCACAAACCCATCATTTTATCAAAATTTCACCATCCAGTTAGGTTCATCAACCATAACTCCTTCAAAAACATCTAGAAACCTTGGAGTTGAGATTGATGAGCTGAATTTCTCTGACCACATTGCTAAAACTGCCCGGTTCTGCAGATTTGTTTTATACAACATTAGGAAGATCAGGCCCTTTCTTTCAGAACATGCAACAACTCCTTGTTCAAGCTCTTGTTCCGTCCAGGCTAGACTATTGCAATTCTCTCTTGGCAGTTCTTCCAGCCACTTCTATCAAACCTCTTCAATTAATTCAAAATGCCGCTGCAAGATTAATCTTAATGAGCCGAAAAGAACGCATGTCACACCTCTGTTCATCAATTTGCACTGGCTACAGTAGCTGCTCGCATTAAATTCAAGGCATTAATGTTGGCCTACAAAACCACCACTGGCTCTGCCCCTTTACCTAAATTCATTACTTCAGATTATGTGCCCTCTAGAAGCTTGCGTTCTGCAAGTGAACGTCGCTTTATTGTTCCATCTCAAAGAGGCACAGTCACTTTCACTGACTTTTTCATTAACTGTTCCCTCCTGGTGTAATGACCTGCCCAAATCAATCCGAGTCATTAACCATCTTCAAGAAACGACTAAAAAAAACAACATCTGTTCCATCTTTATTTGACCATCTAACTCTAGCAATTTCTATTCTATTTTAATTCTACTTTATCTATATTTATCTTCTTTTATTTATTTTTATTTAAAAACCAAAACACTAGCTTTCTATTTTTTCTATTCTATCTACTTGTTTCTCTTTGTGTGTGTGTATGTGTGTATAATAAATATATACACCTTGCTACGTGTACTGCGTTAGGCTAACCGAGACTTGTCATTTGCACTTATATATTGTTGCTCTTTTGTTAGTTTTGACTACTTTTATTGTCTTCATTTGTAAGTCGCTTTGGATAAAAGCGTCTGCTAAATGTAAATGTAAGTTATCCTCCACTCACTCTCTCCTCTCTCTCTCTCTCTCTCTCTCTCTCTCTCTCTCTCTCTCTCTCTCTCTCTCTCTCTCACACTCTCTGTGTAAGAAGCACAGAGGGCTCTCAGCTCAACAATGGCAAGTCAGAGTTACTAGAGTTTACAATGCGTCAGATACGCTGCTCATCCATTGAGATGAATTGGAACAGTGCGCTTTAAAGACGAAGAGCGAAACTCGGTGCTCAGAGTGATCAAGACTAGTGAAGGCGAGTGAAAATACATATCTGTACTAATGATAATGACAGTATTTAGTCTCCTAGCATGAAAATTTAGTTGCATATGCAATTAGGATTGCATCTGACAATTGGTTGTCCTGGTTTGACCCCATCCAATTGTCTGCTTCCCTATTATAACATAACTTCAAACTTCTGAAAAGCGCTTGATCAGAAGGCTACCTTTTGTTTATAACACCATGAAAACCCGTTCTGTTGAGTAAGTGTGGCCACTTACAGTGTCTTATGGAAGTGGTGACCATCCAAAAACAAGATGTGGGCCCCACATTTTCGCATAAATACTTGAGCTACTAGGTCACATTTATAACCTGTTCTGCACTTGTTGCCACAATAGGATGAGGTTTTTGAACACTTTAGCCTCTTTCACACACATATTCCAGAAAATACACGGATGATTTGGACCGTTTGATTTTGGTTCCTTCACACTGCCAGTTAGGGCTGCACGATATATCGTTTCAGCATCGATATCGCGATGTGCGCATCTACGATAGTCATATCGCAGGATGTGCGATGTTTAGTATGCTGATCGTTATATTAATACTGATTGTTTTTTTTGCTCTACACTGGATGCGACAGCTGTACAGAGATATACATTTAGTAGCAGAGCTCCGGCACGCGATTCTCAGTGCTGGAAATCCGTTTATCCTTTGTTGAAACTTCCGCGTCATCGTGTAGAGCGCAGGTCACGGTCTCTTAGCAACGGCAAATGCCACGAAAGCGCAAGCTCCCGAGTGCTTTGGAAAGAAGAAGAGAGCGGTGTGGCTGGCTTTTTCAACGCGTTTTTAGGCACGACATGTGAACGGCCCTAAAGTCTGTCTACACTGGACGCATCAAAGCGACCGTTGCCAATCATTTGAACTTTGTGTCAGTACGTCATAAACGAGGCATCAGTTTACTGGGGATTTGTCGTGTCGTGCCGCATCCAGTGTAGACCGCGTCACTGATTAAAATGGGTTCTATAGTATTTTGTTGCGTCGTGCCGTGCTGCTCACATCCGGTGTAGACACAGTGAGAGCCACGCAGATGCACGTGAACGCCGAATTCCGTTCACTTCTGTGTCTATTTGTGCCTGAAATACTGTGCTCTGCAAGTATCCTTGTAAACACAGTTGCTTATGGCTTAGGTGAAGGTAAACAATTGAGAAAGAAAATGGATGTGTAACAGTATATTGCACATATACACACATTCACAGCAGTTTAATGTTTCTGTTGCTTTCTGTGTCATGAACGTTAATCAAACAACAAAACACAAGGAAAAATCCCTTTTGTAGCTTTAACCCAGATTTATTAGATTTAATTTATACAGTGAAGGCTATGCAGTGTTTTTACATTTGATTATTCAATTTCTGTACTGTAATAACCCCTCCCCCTCCCCCGGTAGACTTACCTGAAAAATCTGCAAGCACTACTACAATAGACAAGCCTGCTTGTATCTTTGTTCTGTTATTTATCTATGCTTTTAATTTGTTTATTTCCTATGCTGATTTACTCGCCTACAAAATCACCCCAATCATTGATTATTTTTTCCAAAAAGAGCTATTGAGTCATCAGATTTTTTTTATCATATCGCAATATCGCAGAAAACAAATATATTGCAATGTGAGTTTTTTTTCCAATATCGTGCAGCCCTACTACCAGTGATTTTCTGGAATCTGTGCGTGTGTTCACACACATCCCGTAAAGACAAGTTACATTACGATGTGACGTGTAATGTTCCACTAAACTGGTGAAAGATCTCAGCTTCAGCGTGGATAGTGAGGAGCTCACTGATCAATTCTATATTCCAGTTTGCACATTTTTTTTTGTCCTGAATGTTGATCTGCCTTCAAAACACCCTGTAAAAGGTCATCATCACTACGACACACCCTTTACAGCATTGGTCCTGCCTTTTGTTCACACAGGGCTCGTTCCGGGACTGATCCCGGCAGTGTTACTAGGTCCCCATCCTGTGTTTGTGTTCTCACAGAAGGCACTCTGGCAATTTTCTGTGGCTGTGTGAAAGGGGCTTTTCAAAGACCGTTTCATCCATGTTCCAAATGCAATCTGGTATTTGATTATTAACAATAAAGAAAAAATAATTTGATTATTAACAATACAAATACACTAGGAACCGAAAACCAAGGAACAGAATTGTGGACACTGACCATACAACCAACCAACAGTGGGGTATAAATGCACAAGGAGTAATTGGCAAACAAAGCACACCTGGGAACAATCAGAGAACTAATCAACAAGAAAACCACAAACTGACTGCGAAATGGTGCACCAGACAGGAAGTAACTTAAAGGTCTACACACAAGATAAGCAATATAACAGAGACCCCAGGGAGCGGATTCCAGACGCTCCACAAAAGCGGACAGAGCAGGGAGACAGGACGGAGTCGGCAGAGTAACAGACTACCAAGGCAGAGCTGATGGAGCTAAGGACCACTAAGGTGGAGCCAATGGAGCTGGAGACCAGAGCGGAGCTTGGAACCATGCTGGCAGAAACGCACTCTGAGGTAGCAACAGAACCAACAATGGTTACAAATAATTCATTGATGGCCTCCTTGGCTGTGACAGGACAGGCAGAGGGTTCAGGAGTGGACAAAACCACCTCAGGAGAACACAGAATATTGATGGCCATTGCAGCATAATCAAGTTGAGAGGATCAGATAAAAAAAATCATAAGGGAAACCTCCATTTTGGTCAGATGAGCCACCTCAGTAAAGTCTTTTACATAGTTCTCAAGGCAAAATCTCCTTAACGGAGACACAGGAGCCTCACTGCTGGATCCATTTGGTAGAGTCTTCTGTAACGATGGTGAGCTCCGAGATGAGGGAAAGTAAAATCTATGTGCAGTGAGTTCATTAACAGAATAAAAATACAAAAGAATAGAAAAACAACAGAAAACCAAGGAAAAGACCTGAGGACACCAGTACAACCATTCATGGACAAGACTCGACAAAGAACATGGGAAGCACTGGGGTGTAACTACACAAGGAGTAATCAACAAGAAAACGCTCCAGTTACTAATGTAACCTTGGTTCCCTGAGATAAGGGAATGAGTGTTGTGTCACTAACGCTCATGGGGAAACTCCTGTTTACTCCAATACTGAAGCCTGATATGTTCGTGTAGCTACTATGTAAGTCAGCTTTGAACGCCATTTCATCAGAATCTTTCGACTGAAGTGTCATTGATTCGCTTGCACCCTTATAGCACGGCAGGCTACGCAACGCCCGTTCCCTTATCTCAGGGAACTGAGGTTACATTAGTAACCGAAGCGTTCCTTTTTGAACGGTCTCTCACGTTGCATCGCTGACACTTATCGGGAGCTCATCCAAATAGCGCCGTGCAGAACGAAGCCACTCTGCAAGCCCAGCCCTGGAGCACCCGTACTGAGGGCTCCTGTAAGCATGAGCCAATAATGAGACCCAAGCTGCTGAGGATTACATAACATAACCTTCTCCACTTACAAAGGGGATTAGGTAGAATTAAGCGGACAAAATCTGTCTGCAGGGCAGGGACATCCAAGTTATAAAACCTAATGAAGGTAGATGGCGACGACCAGCTGGCAGCTGCACAAATATCACCAATATAAATCCCACTGGACCAAACCCAGGAGGAGGCCATTTCTCTGGTGGAGTGGGCGCTCACACCTATAGGACACTGCAAGTCAACTGAGGTGTAAGCCAGGGCTATAGCATACACTATCCGGCAGCCCTTTAGAGCGGCCTCCGAAGCATACAAAGAGATGCTCTGAGTGCCTAAACGAGCCAGAGTGCTCAACATATACTCTAAGAGAGTGGATTAGGACTAGTGGTCGACCGATATTGGACTTTTAATGGCTGATGCTGTTATTGAGAAATCAATCTGGCCAATATGAGGCTGATATAATACATGCTATTACAGTAAATGAGACATGCAGAAAATTGGTGAAATTAAATTAACATTTATTGTGCATAAATATTAAAACCTAAATTAAAAAAAAGTAAACAATTGAAGTAGCATTTAGTGCAGACTTTCCTTTTCTTTTGCTGAAATATCTACAAAAATAAATACAATTATAATACCTAAACAATTAAAATCTAAACAACAGAGGTAACACTTAAATGAACAAGATTTAGTGCAGCATTTCCTTCTTGTTGATGTAGAGCTGGGCGGCCATAGCTATAGCCAACGTATATAAACGATACATGTTTCATATTGTTCGGTATTGATAATTATTGACATTTTTTATAACCTTTTTAAAACAGAGCAATAGAAAACATTTTTTAATTGAACCACTGTATTTATAATTAACCAAATTTTTTGAAGTGAACACATATTTTTTGTTTTAACATTTGAACAGAAAATAGAAATTAAATATCTAATTTCTAATGTTTTAAATGCAGATTAAATAGGTCTTAAGTTAACTTTTGGCTTGTCTCCCAAGGCCACAGGAGGGCGCAATGAGTAAAATAATGCAGCGCATTAAATTGTCAACTCAAGGAAATAACTGTCTATAAAAAAAAAAAAGTTATATGTCCTAAATTAACTCATTCAAAAATCTAATATAAACCGTTTTAAACTTTGCTGTCTCTAACATCTCTGTGGGAGACGTGAGTGCAGCAGTCATATTTGTCCGTCTAGAAAATGCGCTGAATATGCGTTCTGTGTGAATGGCTTGGTTTCGGTTTTAACCTAATCAAGATCTTCTCCGCATTGAGCTTCTCTATTTCTCTAATATTTTGAATGAATAACAGCAGCGGTGCGTCTCGTGGGCTAGACTAACAAAAAAATTGAAATGCAACAACGCCACTTACATCATTATCACCGCATCTCGCGCGCCACTGATGACGCTCCCTGACACACTCCTACCATACAAATGCAAATGTTTATTTTAAATTCGACTAATCTTTTTTTTTTTATTCACAATCTCCTCATCACAGGTAGGCACAGCACTCATGTTCGTGTTTGTGTGGGCTGTCTGCATCACTCATAGCACGTGCCTATATGTGCACTCTATCAAACATTGTTTTAATATCATTGTGGTGTGTTATCGATTGGAGGTGTACAGCGATAAATATTGATCATTTTATCCAGGCCTAGGTTGATGAAAACATCTACAAAAAAATATAGAAATACCTAAAACAAACAAAATGTAAACAACCAAGGTGGTAACACTTAAATAAAAAAAAAATAATTCTCGGGTTTTGCGGGGGCTTAATCTTAACGTCTTAAATTGTACAAGCAAGTCTTAATTATAATTTCAGGAGGTATTAGATTTGGGGACATGAAGACCAGTGATCTGGCGTAAAGGGTTAGTTCACCCAAAATGAACATTGTGTCATCATTTACTCACCCTCAAGTCATCAAAGGTGTATATGACTTTCTTCTTTCAGACAAATCCAGGCGGAGTGATATAAAAAATTGTTTTTGATCTCTCAAGCTGTTTCATGGCACTCAGTGGGTGCTGCATGCATCAGTCCAAAAGAAGTTAAATAAAAAGCACCCATCCATAAAAAAAAAAAGTGTCTCACACGACTCCGGGGGGTGAACAAAGGCCTCCTGTAGCGAACCAATGTATTTTTATAAGAAAAATATCCATATTCAAAAAGTAATAATCACTTTAATCTACCTTGCGCCAACAGTTGTACACGGAAGCAGATCCGGGCGGATGACGTATGAGGTCGGCTTTGCGGATGCTCCGCTCAGAAGTGACGCACGCGGAAGTGCAGGGGAGAGATCAAAACAACGGTCACTAATTTGAAGTACAAAATGAGGATTTGTAAAGAGAAATGTTGGAGGATTTCGAGATAAGCCAAGAGGAGACTGGTTTCCTTTGCTAAAGTAAGGAAACTTTGCTTCCTTTGCTCCTGTTAACAACGTTGGTTTTCACGAGACTCACCGGTGCATGCGCAACGCTGAACTCATACGTCATACGCCCGGAGCTGCTTCCATGACAACTGCTGGCGCAGGCTACATTAAAGTGATTATTACGTTTTGATAACGGATATTTTTCTTACAAAAACGCATCGATTCACTGCAGGAGGCCTTTGTTCACCCCCGGGAGTCATGGGAGACACATTTTTAAAAAAAGTTTTTTTTTTTTTTTTATGTGTTTGGGCGCGTTTTATTTTTATTTTTTTATTTTTTTTTAACTTTTTTGGACTGATGCATGCAACAACCACTGAGTGGCATTAAACAGCTTGAAAGTAAAACGCACTTTTTATTATAATACGACTGGATCAATCTGAATAAGAAAGTCATAAACACCTAGGATTGCATTGAGGGTGAGGAATGTATGGGCAAATTTTCATTTGGTGTGAACTAACCTTTATGTGACGATTAAACTCAAAAAGACACCTTTTTTTTTTTATTTATATAGTTCTTTTAACAATACAGATTGTGTCAAATCAATTGTACAGCATTAATTAGGAAAATAGTGTGTCAATAATGCAAAATGACAATGACAACTCAATTTTCAGTAAAGGCAGTTCATCATTTAATTCAGTGATCATCCAGCTTCCAAAAAACAAAAAAATTCAGTTTAAATAGTATCTGTGCGATCAAGTCGACGATATCGCTGGAAAATAAGTTTCCTCAACTAAGCAAGCTAGAGGCGACAGCGGCAAGGAACCAGAACTCCCATCGGTGACAGAATGGAGAAAAAACCTTGGGAGAAACCAGGCTCAGTCGGGGCGCCAGTTCTCCTCTGGCCAGACGAACCAGCAGGTTGATCCATGCTGTAGCAAAGTCAGATTGTGCAGAGGAATCAACTGGTTCCTGTGGTCAAAACACGAGTGCGGCCCCGTTAGAGTTCGGTGTGCCCTGCTTGTTTATGCTGTTACAGGGGAACAGTTATGTTTTTTGTGCGCTCCGAAAGCGCTCTCCTGTTGACAGAAATGAATGTGCAATTTACAGTAAGGCAATCCTGCAAACCAGAGGCTGCAGGTCTAGCTAGTTTT
Organism: Sinocyclocheilus anophthalmus; assembly: GCA_018155175.1. NCBI lineage: Eukaryota > Metazoa > Chordata > Actinopteri > Cypriniformes > Cyprinidae > Sinocyclocheilus > Sinocyclocheilus anophthalmus. The sequence goes on along the minus strand of JADLZN010000819.1, from coordinate 23,560 downwards.
TTAAAAATTATTATTATTATATTATTTAGATTTTTTTATGTGTATATATTAGCAGCTCATACTATTTTATAGCACTTGCTATTAAATTCTGTATATTATTGTTTTTAAGGAATTATGTTGTTTAACTTATGTAGTTGTATACACTTAATTATTGTCCTAACCAACTCCTAAACATACCCATTGGTAACCTTCTTGAAATAGATAACATAGTTTATTTAAATATATTTGTATATTCGTGTGTGTATATTTATATATATATACTGTATATATATAAATATATATATACACATACATACATACAGACATACATACATTACATACAGGGCCTAAAATACACTTGCAGTGCAAATGCGAGTAAAATATCCGCGTTGGGGAGTATATTAACCGTGTCAGTCGACAGTTGGCGGGTTTAAAACTTTTACAAATAACCATTCAGTAGTGGAAACAAACAGCCCGTTTCAAGAATTCACGTTTCTGACGAAAGCGAGTTAAAAATGTTTTTTTCGAAGGACAAGATCATTGTGATGGTTAGCTGTTCTGTTGGGTAGGGTTAGCGACAAGGAGCGAATCAAATAATAGGATACCAAATGGGTGATAGGTCAGAGCAGAGTGTATGGCCCCGTTGTCCCAGACACGGTTCATAAACTTTTACATGAGAAGATTATTGCTGCTTACATTTTCGGACAGATAACGTTTCTTTATTCGTCATAACATGAGATGTGGCGACACATACGGGGTTCCGCAGCAGAAAAAAGTTGCAGTGAAGTAGGCTTAGTTTATAAGGTTGCTCGTTGACTGTTAACGCTTCACACAGCTCACCAGTAGAGCTTCAACGCACGAAAACACACAATTGTCAAAATATGCGGTTTTGGCGAGTAACCTCGTAAACGTAGTCTTAAAAAATTGAGTTATAAAGTCTTAAATGACCGTAAAAAAAGTTTGGAGAAGATGTGTCAGATCCGCGTCATGTGCATCAGGTTTTAAAGAGGCCGCGCTGCTTTTAAAGGGGTCATATGACGTTGCATATGAACATTATTTTGTGTATTTGGTGAAATGCAATGTGTTTATGCGGTTTAAGGTTTAAAAAAACGCATTATTTTCCACATAATTTACATTATAGTTGACTCCTTTATGCCCCGCCTTTTTGAAACGCGTCGATTTTTACAAAGCTCATCGTTCTGAAAAGCGAGGTGTACGTTGATTGGCCAGTTATCTAATGCGTTGTGATTGGATGAATACTTCAAGCGTGTGACGGAAATGTTACGCCCCTTAACACACTGTGATGCCATCTCCTGGCACAGCGAGACAAAACCAATAAAACCCATTACAAACAAGGCATTTGTTACATCCAGTGTGGACATAATTACTGATTATAATGACTAATACTGTCTTTTTTATACTGTGTTTTTACAGTTTGAATCGTCAGTGGCAAATTCTTGAAATATAAAAAATTTACTTACAGGCTGTGAGTCAGAAACGCCAGACTGTCCTTGCAAAGTTGGAACTGCCCCACTTTATAGAACAGCCTTTGAGCACAGACCCATTGTATGCTACTCTGCAGGTTCAGGAAACAGTCTTCCATAAAATGCGTAACATAGCGTCACACATGACGGGCTTGAGTGAGTGGAGGTCGGCGGCCTTGAGAACGGCGCGGGGGGGGGGGTGGGGGGGCCGGAGTGAGGCAACCACATGTGACGACCCTGTGCTGGACTCCGCTTTGTCCATGGTGAAAGCTGATCCGGCGATCCACAATGTGAAGTTAATGTATTTCCTCAGTGACCAGCACGGATCAGCTCTAGGCATGATATCGTCCTCTTTTGGAAGGCCAAACAAAGTAGTTTCGCTTTCACAACTAAACACACAGCATCTCCACAACATGGCGCCGGCGGCAACAACAATACTACAGCGAGAATAAAAGTTACGCCGCCTTTTCTTTGCGTGAACATTTGGGCGGTGTTATGCAAATCTTCCTACACAGTGATGTAGACATGTGGGGGCATGTTTAAACGAGCCGTTTTAGGAGGGCGTGGACAAGTCTTAACTTTTATAAAGAATATCTCTTTGGATTTGAGACTTTAGTCTTTGCAACTTTACTTTTACTATCTTCTTTATGCACCAAGAGCTTGTAACACTCCAAAGAGAAAGGAAACATTGAAATCGCATCACATGACCCCTTTAAAGTAAAACCTGCTGAAGTCTGTCATTGACGTAAATCAAAGAACAAAAGAAAAAGAAATCCTTGGACTGTTCTAGTCGCTGATTAACTTTTGTAGCTTGAATAAAGATTAAGCTGTATAGTTTATGCATATACAAATTATAGTTTATGTGAAGATTGTTTTAAAATCACTTAATATTTCAGAGCCTATTAAATGTTAAAAATAATAGCTTTCAATTATACTGTAATGTTGAATGGCTATAATTAATAGGTAAAAATGAGGGGAAAAGTATTTTATAGAGACACCAGTGGAGGTATTGGTATCAATACTTCATTAATAATATATTACTTAGTAAAAAGATGCCATTAAACAACTAGCTTGTGTTCTACTAATTGAGGTTTCAGTGTGAAATTGGGACGATAATATGTGATTAATCATGATTAATTACAGAAAAATGTGTGATTATTTTTTTTAATCGATTGATGGACAGCACTAATGTTTCCGATTTCATTTTAATTTCTAATTTTATAGGTCCCCCCAGAAAAGAGATTGGGACGGCCCCCACCTCCTTGGCCCCCTTCAAATTTTCAGTTTGATAATTCGGCCCTCAAATGAAGCTAATTGCACTGAACAAAATTATAAATGCAACAGTTTTGTTTTTGCCCCCATTTTTCATGAGCTGAACTCAAAGATCTAAGACTTTTTCTATGTACACAAAAGGCCTATTTCTCTCAATATTGTTCACAAATCTGTCTAAATAGTGAGCACTTCTCCTTTGCCGAGAAATCCATCCACCTCACAGGTGTGGCATATCAAGATGTGGATTAGACAGCTATGATTATTGCACAGGTGTGCCTTAGGCGGGCCACAATAAAAGGCCACTCTAAAAATGTGCAGTTTTATCACACAACACAATACCACAGATGTCGCAAGTTTTGAGGGAGCGTGCAATTGGCATGACAGGAATGTCCACCAGAGCTGTTGCCAGAGAATTTAATGTTAATTTCTCTACCAATAAGCCGTCTCCAAAGGCGTTTCAGAGAATTTGGCAGTACATCCAACCGGCCTCACAACCGCAGACTAGGGATGGGCGATATGGGCTTAAAAATATATCACGATAATTTCTGATATTTATTGCGTTGACGATAATTCAGGAATCCTGTTCTTTATAGGCAGTGGTCACCAACAGCCATTGACCTCGGCCTTTATGAAATACAAGATCTACCTATTGAAGAATTGATAGAAAAAGACATCCCAGATTGTACTTCAAATTTGAGGCCTTTTACTTAGTATTTTAATTAGAGATGCGCCGATCAAAGCTGATTCAGAATTCAGATTGTCTTTTCTGTCTTTCTTTTCTTTTTTAACTAGCAAATTGGATTCTGATACTGATTTTTAAGCAAATGTATTTATTGGCTATTTGCTTTATTACAAACAAACTGGCTTTAAACAAAAATATCTAGCCATTTGAAATGAGGCAACCACTGCATTTTAATCATGATCTGCACGGCAGAAAAAAAAAACAAAAACAAAAAAAAACCAAAAAAAAAATTGTGTTTTTTTTATTTGATTTAGATTAATTTCAGGATTTAAAACAAAAACAGAATGGTCTGACTTTAGGTGTTATTTATTTGCTACATAAAACATCTGCAAGAAACAAAAACAGCAGGTCTGAATGAGATGCACTCTCTGACTGCAGGTGGCGCCTATGAACAGGGTTGCCAGGTTTTCGCAATAAAACTAGTCCAATCGCGTTTCGAGGGGGTCCCCAGTTAAAAATCGCATTCCGGGGGTAAAATTCACGTTTTTTTGGCGGGGATCTTCAAGTAAAATTCACATTCCAGGGACTAAATATCACGTTATTGGGATTGCTTCAACCCGCGGACATGAACAACAACCAGTGGCAACAGTGTTAAGTAGCCCAATTCCGCGGACTTGGCAACACTGCTTATGAACTGACCGCAATATAGCGTTTCCTTGTTTACCGCTGTAAACAAAGCAGAATTGCGCTTTATACGGAGAAGAAAATGCCATATCGAAACTTTTCTCAAGACAGTACCCTTCAGTGATACATTAAAAAAAAAAAATATAAAACCCCATTTGTTTTTGTAAACAAATGTAAGCACTGTATGGTTTTACCCTGTTTTTTTTTTTGGGATCTAAGGGTGGCGACACTGCTAGAGAAGTATTATTGTTAGTAAATTAACAATTGGTCCCTCTGTATCTCTTTGCCACCTTGAAAATTCTCAGTCCCTTAAAGTGTATATCGGCCGGGAAGCAAGAAAACACACATCAAATGGTATTCTCAATACTTCAACTTTATTCATAGATACAAATATATTATATAGGCATATGTCGAGGGGAGTTTCAACCCTTTAACCAATGAGGATATAGATGACATACATATAGGATTTTGGCCAAGAATATGTGTTATACAAAATGGCCACATGTACAGGAAAATATGGACATATTAGGAATAAACTTGGCGAAGGATGCTGAACTATCTTCATAGTTCATCACGAACCCCTTTACCTTGGAGTCCTAACTTTCGTGTCCTTATTTGAGCATTTGAACCAAGAAAAGCTAATGCATACATGTGCGCATGCGTACCTCGAATATGAGTAAGAGATATTAAAACATAATACAAGAGAGAGAGAACAGATAGAGGAGGGGGATTCAGAGAGAGTGTGCTGTACAGGGAGGGAGAGTGAGAGAAGGAGAGAAGAAAAGGAAAGGAGGGGTGAAAACATCTGGAACCAATCTAAAGACAGAGTGTTTTCTAACAATTATCTTTCCTATTTTTACCCAAAATAGGGTGTTGTGAGAACACATGTAATGTACACAGTACACACGTAATGTAATGACTGTGTAGCGTCTGGACCAATCAAACACACAAACATCAATTTTTCATTTGATTTAACAAATCAGTTATTCATTAGATTAACCAATCGTCACAGACCCCTCACCCAATAAACTGGGTGCCAGGATGTCTGCGAATGACACCAGGCCCTGGTCACCATGGCAACCAATGCTGATATCACTGGTTTTATGGCCCAAAGGAATGTGGGTAGAGAAACTCACTACATTTTCAATAGGAAAGACAATGCACTGTAACAATGGACTTTTCTCTAATTAATTCATAGGAAAACCTTTCTTTGAATGAACACACACATCCTTCAGGTCATTGTGTATGTTGTCTTTGATATTTTATACTGTTTTATGCAGGCTTATGATGGAACCACTCGTTCCTGTCATCTTACCTATATGTAATCCTACCATGTTTAGTATCTATGAATTCGTCTTCTGATGATCTAAACGAGAGTGTATATTATATGTTGGTACACAGGCAATATATTAGTGTCCTGAGAATCTTTAGTAATTTCGATTCAAGTTCCATATGCAAATTACCATGCTTCCACACAATGGGTCATAAAACTCCCCAGTATTTCCAGACTCCCACTTGGAATTTCAGCCTTTCTCATTGGACAAGCTCATCCTGAGAGGCGTGAATCTTCTCAGACCTTAAAGGCCTCACACCAGTGACCCGCCTCTAGTCAGTGGTTCTGTTAGGTTATGAGAAGATGTGAGCTACAACGCTGCTAAGAACCCACTAAGTTCGTGCCAGGCTTCGGCCTTGACTTTTCCATTCACCAAGATAATCTGACTCAAACATGGTTCTTTTCCATCAACCAACTTCAACAAAGATCAACTTGAGCCTTCAGATTGCATCAAGCCTCTCTTTCAGACAGACGAGACGTGCAAGTATTTAAACTTAGTCTTATTAATTGATACATTAGGTATAATTTGCACCTTTTTACAAAGGTGTGTTTGAACTAAGAATCTGATGTTTCCTTCAAGCGGTCGATCTGCTGAATATCAAATGGTACCATATATCCATGCTTTATTTCTCTCCTCTCTACTGCTTAAGCTTTAACCCTTTTCCTATACCAACTGTATGCGCGCGTGTGTGTGGTGTGTGTGTGTGTGTGGTGTGTGTATGTTAGACTAGTTAGATGTTTATGTATTAATAAATATCTTTTGTATCACATTGTGTTCATGATGCTCAAATAAAATAGTATGATTTCTGCCTTATTCTATGATATGAAACCACGTCTGATCACAAAAATAAGTTATTTCAAACACTCGACTATGTTATGAAGTTAATATGGAGAAAAATAATGTCAATAAATTAAAATATCTTTGTTGGACAACAGGTTTGTAAACGACTCATACACATGTAAAACTGTGTCGCACGTGCTACTGTAGTACATTTACTCGAGGCTCAGACCGATTTTTGTCGCACCGTACAGCCCTATCCAAACCTGTTCCAGATTATAGAAGGAGCTGCTCAATTTCACGTCCGCCTTCCTTCACGTCACTCCACACAGTCGTACACTGAAATATGTCAACAACTAGACTTTATCGTTATTATCACAGGAAGACATTTTTATCGTGTGGAAAATTTTTACCGGTATATCGCAAACGATAAGATATCGCCCATCCCTACCGCAGACAACGTGTAACCACACCAGCCCAGAACCTTCACATCCAGCATCTTCACCTCCAAGATCGTCTGAGACCAGCCACCCGGAGAGCTGCTGCAACAATTATTTGCATAAACCAAAGAATTTTCTGGGGGCCCCCCCCCCCCCCCCCACCCCCAAAAAACACGGTCAGAAACAATCTCGGGACGATCATTCTGCCTGCCCGTCGACCTCATCGGGGTCTCAACCTGACTGCAGTTTGTCGTAACCGAATTGAGTGGGCAAATGCTCACATTCGATGGTGTCTGGCAGTTTGGAGAGGTGATCTCTTCTTGGATGAATACCGGTTTTCACTGTACAGGGAAGATGGCAGACAGTGTGTATGGCGTCGTGTGAGTGAGCGGTTTGCTGATGTCAACGTTGTGGATCGAGTGGCCCATGGTGGCAGTGGGGTTATGGTATGGGCAGGCATATGTTATGGACAACAAACACGGGTGCATTTTATTGATGGCATTTTGAATGCACAGAGATACCGTGAAGAGATCCTGAGGACCATTGTTGTGCCATTCTTCCACGACCATCACCTCATGTTGCAGCGTTATACTGTAATGCACGGGCCCCATGTTGCAAGGATCTGTACAAAATTCCTGGAAGCTGAAAACATCCCAAATCTTGCATGGCCAGCATACTCACCGGAAATGTCACCCACTGAGTATGTTTGGGATGCTCTGGATCGGCGTATACGACAGCGTGTTCCAGTTACTGCCAATATCCAGCAACTTCACACAACCATTGAAGAGGAGTGAACCAACATTCCACAGACCACAATCAACAAACTGATCAACTCTATGCAAAGGAGATGTATTGCACTGCATGAGGCAAATGGTGGTCACAACAGATACCGATTGGTTTTCGGACCCCCCCGGACCCCCAAATACAGTAAAAATGCACATTTTAGAGTGGCCTTTTATTGTGGCCAGCCTAAGGGCACACCTGTGCAATAATCATGCTGACTAATCAGCATCTTGATATGCCACACCTGAGAGGTGGATGGATTATCTCGGCAAAGGAGAAGTGCTCACTACACAGCTTTAGACCGATTGTGAACAATATTTGAGAGAAATAGACCTTTTGTGTACATAGAAAAAGTCTTAGATCTTTGAGTTCAGCTCATGAAAAATGGGGGTGAAAACAAAAGTGTTGCGTTTATAATTTAGTTCAGTGTATATAGCCCTGCTCTAATCTGTTAACATGGATGCAGAAAAATACACACCACATACGCACTGCAAACAGAGTAATGTGAACATGTGTACCCGAGGCCTGGTCCGTCTGCCAAACAAGAATTCTCAACGTTTTTTTTAGGACAAAAAATTATATTAAATCAAATAAAATCTGTTGTGTTTTTTTGTAAGTAAAGTAAAGGATAAATTAAAAACATTGTAAATATGTTTAGTCATTTTAGTAGTAATGACTGCCTGTTTTTGCAAAAATGGTTTCATGGCCGGTAAAAAACGTTTTGGCCGGTAAATTTTATCACCATTGGCAGGTGTGGCAAAAAGTTAGTTTTAGGCCCGATGTGGTGTGTGGTGTGTGTGTGGGTGTGTGTGTGTGTGCTTCTCTGTATAATATCTATATATATATATATACAGTGGGGAAAAAAAGTAGTTAGTCAGCCACCAATTGTGCAAGTTCCCACTTAAAAAGATGAGAGAGGCCTTTAATTTTCATCATAGGTATACCTCAACTATGAGAGACAAAGTGAGAAAAAAAAATCCAGAAAATCACTTGTAGGATTTTTAAAGAATATATTTGCAAATTATGGTGGAAAATAAGTATTGGTCAATAACAAAATTTCATCTCAAAACTTTGTTATATACCCTTTGTTGGCAATGACAGAGGTCAACGTTTTCTGTAAGTCTTCAAACCACTGTTGCTGGTATTTTGGCCCATTACTGCTTCTTTTTTTTTTTTTTTTCCTCCATGCAGATCTCCTCTAGACCAGTAATGTTTTGGGGCTGTCGCTGGGCAACACGGATTTTCAACTCCCTCCAAGATTTTCTATGGGGTTGAGATCTGAATACTGGCTAGGCCACTCCAGGACCTTGAAAAGCTTCTTACGAAGCCACTCCTTCGTTACCCGGGCGCTGTGTTTGGGATCATTGTCATGCTGAAAGACCCAGCCACGTTTTATCTTCAAAGCCGTTGCTGATGGAAGGAGGTTTTCACTCAAAAACTCACGATACAATTATATAACTATATATATATTAGTGTTGTAAGTTTTAATTCCTGTGTTCTTCGAAAGAAAGACTTGTGTCTTTGTGAGACTTGTTCATTAGCGTCAGCGCAGCACTTCACGTCTATGGTAAAACAATTGTGGTACAAATTAGTGTGTTTATTAGTACATTAATAAATGTAAAATAACTTGAATACAAGCTCACACACAGCAGCACAGTGAACTGTTTTGCACACCTAAATAGGCAAAATGGAGATTGCTGACATCGCCTCACACACTCAAGTTCACGCCAGCTCTTACATCAAAAATAAGATGGAAAGATAAAAAATGAATAGTTTCCATGGATCTAGTCTTTGCATCTGTGTTTTTGATGTTTGGATCAGGTCATATGGTATTAATTTTATTCGTGCAGGTCTTATAAAGTCTTACATTTTATGCATACATCAATGTAACATCAATAAATGAATGCTTTAGTGAAGTTGAAAGCAGCCCTGTTACACAGTCCACTTTTTTGGTTCACACAAATAAAACAAATTGTAAAGACTAAAGTGCTTACAGCATTACCAGTCCCTTTAGTTAGTAGTCCCAGTTAAACCAGTTGTAATGCAGGAAACAAAGTTTCTCTGCATATTCTCCGGTGAGCCTGCTTTTCTTCTTTTCATAAATGGCCCCAACCTCACTAAATACTCTTACACTTGGAACTGTGGAGGGTGGAGGACAGAGATATTTCCTTGCCAATGGTGCAAGGAAGCTCAGTCGTGACTCATTCTGTTTTCACCATTCCAGGGATAGACCAGTTTCTGTCAATAACTGGCTCCCTGAGGTAAAGGTTCAGTTCCTCTGTGATGTTCACTCTCCCTTCTTGAGCCGTTTGAGCTTTGAGGATGTTGGCATAAATTTAATTAACAATACCAATGGGTTCCTCTGCCTCTCTCCTTGATTGTTTAGGAGGACTTGTTGGTCCTTGACCTTCCTCTCTTGAAGTGGCTTCTGGTTGTGCGGAGGCAGTGGCATGTTCCTCCACTATCTGGCTTTATCCAGTGTGTCTGCTGCTGTAAAAACATGGGCTTTATAACGAGGATCCAGCAGGGTTGCCAGCACCAAACATTTGTTGTCTTCCATTTTGGAAAACTTTTTTTCAAAGCTTTGTAGCATTGTCTGCCTCAGTGTTTGAATTCCTCTTGTTGTGGGACCCTCTACTTGAAGGAGAATTTTTAGCACAGCAATACTGGGAATAAAAATAGTATGTGTAATTCCATGTATTTTATGTACAATACATATGTAGTTAGTTTACAGAGCAACATGTTGTTTTAATTATAGTATGGGATAGTTGTTTAATAATAAAGATTTATGTTTCTAATCTGTTTTGTTTTGCTTGTCTGTTTCATTTTTAAAATTATAAGTTAGAAAGTGAATGACAATTGTTCATTTTACTGTCAGGTGCTGACTTCACGTCTAAGTAGCTTGTCTTAAAGAGGAAGCATAAATGCACGATATGGTGTCATAATCCATTTGGAAAAATATCAGCCACACAGAAAGACTTATTGGCTGATGCCGATATGTCGGTCGACCACCAATTAGGACCCTACTAACCTTCTGAATTGGGGAGCGCTAGAAGGGTGAAGACTTGTGTTCTTAATGGACTGGAGAACACTTTCGGCCCATAGCCGTGTCTTGGTTTGAGGACAACTCTACAGTCGTTTGGCCCAAACTCAAGATAGGAAGCCCTGACTGACAGTACTTGCAGGTCACCCACTTGCTTGACTGACACTAAAGCCAGAAGGAGAGCGGTCTTAAGCATCAGGTGCCGCAAGTCAAACAACTGGAGTGGCTCGAAGGGAGGGCCCCGTAGGGCCCTGAGGACTATAGTTAAGTCCCAAGTCGGCACAGTATGAGGGGGAGGCGAATTCAATCTCCGAGCTCCCTTCAGAAACCGAACGACTAAGTTGTTTCTCCCGATGGACTGGTCAGCCACGAGAGAATGAGTCGCCGCAATGGCTGCAGCATATACTTTGAGGGTGGAAGGGTAGCGCCCCTTATCCAGCACCTCTTGTAGAAAAGTTAACATATGGGACAAGTTGCAAGATGATGGGTCCTTGTTCCATGCTGCGCACCAGTCAGAGAAGACTGACTGTGATGAGTGGGGTGGGGCTGAGAGCCGTGGGAGCGAAGCGAGGCCGGTGGAGAAATTGATGAGCGACACCTGCGCCACTCACTGGTCTCGAGTCCCACGGAGGAGCTCCGGAAGGATAAAAGGAGGAGTGACGACAGTGAAAGACGAGAGAGGACCAGGCCTGGACTATTTATGTTGTTGTTTAATGCAGCAGTCGTCCGTGAGGGGTTGCCGCTTTTACTTTTGTTTTGTGTTTGTTTATTTGATTATTAAAGATTTATGTTTAAATGTTCGCCGGTTCCCGCCTGCTTTTTCCCGATCTACAAACTTTGTTACATTGGTCCCGAAACCTGGGAGGAAGGAGGGACATGCTGTCAGAGAGCCCTTGCTGCTGAGGAGGTCAGGCAGCATGAAGGAGCAAAGACCGCCGGTGGCTGCCCGAGGCGGTGGTTCTGGAACGATGGAAGATGAGGTGGGCCGGAGGGCTCGCTGGCATGCACCTGGGTCGAGGAGGGGTGGCTGCCCTCCGAGAGGGAGCAGAGGAGTCGACGCCATTAGCCAGGAGGCCGGAGCCTGCTGCCGTCCACCATGATTGGGGAGGAGCAGGAAATGGGGGACTCAACAGGAGGAGCCATCACTGTCCGCCAGGAGGCGGCAGAGCATTGAGCCGTCCACCAAAGATGTCCAGTACCATCGCATGGCACAGCGAATGAGAGCCTCTCAGCTGGTTGAGGACCAAGCGGCAGTGTGTCTGGGAACCGGAACAATATCTTTTTTTCTTTTTTTTCCCCTCTCTCGTCTCTGTCTCTCCTTGTCCTTCCGTCTCCTTTTCTCTCGCCTGGTCTGTCCTTACACCCAGGTACGCCGCGATCACCGTGATCGGCCGGAGGGGGGAGGGGGAAGTAGAGCGTAGTCTCGAGGGTACCCCCTGGCCTGCGAGGGGTGATGAGGGTATGTGACGAGTGGGGCGGGGCCAAGAGCCGTGGGAACAGAGCGAGGCCAGTGGAGTAAATGATAATGAGCGACACCTGCGCCACTCACCGGTCTCGAGTCCCATGGAGGAGCTCCAGAAGGATAAAAGGAGGAGTGACAACAGTGAAAGACGAGAGAGGACCAGGACTGGACTATTTATGTTGTTGTTTTATTATGTGTTACGCGACTGCCGCTTTTATTTTCATTTTGTGTTCGTTAATTTGATTATTAAAGTTTTATGTTTAAATGTTTGCTGGTTCCCGCCGCCTCCTTCCCGATCTACAAACTTTGTTACACTGACCATTTAAGGGCATAAAAGATGTCTTGTAAATGGGGCTCTATGCTCCAAAATGGTATTAGTTACACTCGAGGGGAGCTGCAAAGACTCCCGTCGAGGGGCCAAACATTTAGGCTCCACAGCTCTGGCCAAGGATGCCAAAATCATGCCCTTCGCACGCGAGAGCTACCAATAGCAGCTGAATCAACTTGGGGAACTACATCTGATTCCTCCAGAGTAGGGCCACCAAGAGGACCGAGCAATTCGTCTCCCTGACCAGTTTGATGACCTGAGAAAGCAGGGCTATCGGCGGGAAGGTGTACAGGCAAGCGCTAGGCCAATCGTGGGCCAGGGCATCTCGCCGTTTCGAAAAGTAATTTGAGCAGTAAAAGTTGTCTTCTGAGGCGAAGCGGTCCACCTCTGAGTTTGCATTGTGCCTGTAAAAGGAGACGTTGAGCCAACCTGTGAAGGGAGCATGACCTGAGACCGCCTTGGTGATTGATAAAGGCTTCCATCATCATGTTGTCTGAACGCACCAGGATGTGGTGCTCCCTTAATGCCGGCAGGAAGGTTTTTAGGGCTAGAAAAATCACCATTATCTCGAGGCAGTTGATGTGTAAGCATTGCTCCAGGTTTGACCAGGAGCCGTTTGAAACTGATTGAAACAGGTGAGGAGTTTTCCAAGGGGCCACAGCTCTGAAGCAGCGGTGGGTTACCTTGAGATGAAAACGTCCCAGGCACCAAGCGTGGGATGGGACATGGGCTTTGAGCCAAAATTGGAGGGGCCGCATGTGAAGCAGGCCCAGAGGAATCACAGAGGAAGCGGCCGACGTGAGACCGGGCATCCTTTGGAATGCCCTGAGGGGATGTGAAGTCCCCAGTTTGAATGACGCCGCTGAACAGTCAGGGAGCATTTCGACGTAATACATGCCCGCATCGAGGCACAATCAATAACTGTCCCCATGAAAGCTACTCGCTGGCTGGGAGACAAAAAGCTCTTGGCTAAATTGATTCTCAACCCAAGCCGCTCCAGGTGGCTGAGCTGCAGCGACCTGTGAGCAATGAGTTCCCGTTCTGATCTGGCTAAGTTTGCCAAGGATTGAGGAGCCTAAACCATTCAGGGCTTCTAAGTACTTCGCAAGATTTAATGGCATTTCGAGCCAGTGCAGATTTAAACAATCGGGCTAATGTGGTCGTAATTCTGGTCTGTAAAAAACTCAAGCTGCTCCATTTTGGACCAGGTGGAGTTTGTTTATTTAGCACACAGAGCAACCACCCAATAAAGCATTGCAATAATCTAACCTTGAGACATGAGCATGATTTACTGTTTCTACATTGACAATTGAGACATAGGGTAAGTAATTTAGATATATTTTGATATATCTGTGGACATATCGACGCAAATAGTAACGATGTCAGATAATATACAGTGGTGTGAAGAAGTTTTTGCCCCCTTCCTGTTTTTTTAATTGTTTGCATATTTGCCACACTTAAAAGATTAAAATCATCAAACAAATTTTAATATTACAAAAAAATAATGCAAGTAAATACAAAATACAGTTTTTAAATGATAATTTCATTTATTAAGGGAAAAAAAGCTGTCCAAACCTACCTGGACCTATGTGAAAAATGAATTGCCCCTCCTCTTAAATAATGAAAGAACTGCAATTAAATACATTATTTTAGAAAGCTAAAGTTAGAAGTTCATAGCCACACGCAGGCCTGATTACGGCAAGACCTGTTGAATCAAGAAATCACTTAAATAGAACCTGTCTGTCAAAGTGAAGCATGCTTAAAGAGCAAAACATCATGCCGTGATCTAAAGAAATTCAAGAGCAGATGAGAATCAAAACAGTTGACTTTTATCAGTCTGGAAAGGATTATAAAGCTGTTTCTAAGGCTTTGGGACTCCAGTGAACGATGGTCAGAACCATTATCCACAAATTGAGAATAATTGGAACAGTGGTGAACCTTCCCAGGAGGGGCCGGCCTACCAAAATTACTCCAAGAGCGCAACAACGACTCATCCAGGAGGTCATAAAAGAACCCAGAACAACATCTAAAGAACTGCAGGCCTCACTTGCCTCAATTAAGGTCAGTGTTCATGATTCAACAATAAGAAAGAGACTGGGCAAAAACAGCATCCATGGGAGTTCTAAGGCAAAAGCCATTGCTGACCAAAAATAACACAAAGGCTTGTCTCACATTTGCCCAAAAATATCTTGTTTATCCCCAAGACTTTGGCAAATATTCTGTGGACTGATGAGACAAAAGTTTAACTTTTTGGAAGGTATGTGTCCCGTTGCATCTGGTGTAAAACCAACACAGCATTTCATTAAAATAACATTATACCAACAGTGCTGTGGCATGACCTTAAGCAGTCCATTCATGCTCAAAAACCCTCCAATGTGGCTGAATGAAAACAATTCTGCAAAGAAGAGTGGGCCAAAATTGCTGTGAAAGACTCATTGCCATTTATCGCAAACGCTTGATTGCAGTTGTTGCCGCAAAGGGTGGCACAACCAGTTATTAGAATTACGGGGCAATTACTTTTTCACGTAGTGCCAGGCAGGTTTGGACAGCTTTTTTCCCTTAATAAATGAAATCATAATTTCAAAACTGCAGTTTGTATGTACTCAGGATATCTTTGTATAATATTAAAATTTGTTTGATAATCTGAATCTTTTAAGTGTGACAAATATGCAAACAATTAAAAAAAACAGGAAGGGGGCAAAAACTTTTTCACACCACTGTATATGACAGCTGCTGGACACAAGCCAAATGAAGTAAACAAACGTGATTCATTGTTTCAAATAAAAAATAGCGAAATTCTGGTAGGACTGACAAACTGACTAGGGCTGCGTTCCACTTCACTTTTAAACACGCTCGTGAACTTCCCTAAGCACCATTTTAAAGTGTGTTCTACTTTGAAGTGAACGAGGGAAGTTTATATGTACAGACCCTCGACCCCTCAATTTTGACACAGTGAGTGAGTCTACTTCATATGTACACTTCAGGCAGCCCCATATCGCATATAATTTATCCCCATCCCAAACAACTATATATTATACAAATTTTTTATTTTTTTTTGTATTGTGTAAAATAGCGTAAGCATACCTATATACATATAGAATGCTGCATCAAACTAGCTCTTAAGGAAAAACTATTTAAATAAGTCAACTCCATAGTGAATTCTAAGTGATCAAGGGCTTAAGACGTTCCAGTTCAGCCTATTGCAACGGTTTCGCCAGTAGCGAACACTCGTTAAACATAATCAATGACGTAAAACCTAATCAACGAGACTAGGGAGGGAAGGGCATAAAAAACGAACTATAATGCAGCCTATGAAATGGGGCACCAGACAGGAAGTAACTTAAGTCCACACACAAGACGTGATTTTGATAAGTGTTATTTAACAAATCATAATTATCATAGTATAGTGATGTTTACAGGTACTGCATTGATTACCTTTAATCTGTGATTCACAGTCACGTCATAAAATTAGAAGCATCAGCTGTGACGGATATGAAGGGCTGGAGCACAACACGGGCATTCAGACATCTGTTCTGGGTGAGACGCGTCTGCTGGCGTCTTTAGTTCTCATAAATTATGAAAGCTTAATGATGTGGAATTAACATGATTTTGAAACTGCTTTTTTCTCTCCTTTTTTTTCTATCTGCTTATCTTAATGTGATTGTGTTGTTGATGTGTTTGTGTTGGTTTTGTGTATTAATGTTGATCAGAGAATGAGCTTCGGAGGAGATCGGAGCAGATGGGGGTTCCGGTCGGGCTGCTGTCAGCGAGAGTTTTGCTGGAAAACATCGAGGATCTGATCACACAGACAGACACAAACACAGAACATGTGTTACTGAACACTAAACAGAGAGTATGTCACATACTGCAGGGCTCCAGACTGCGACCAAATGATCGTTTTTTTCGAACAGCTTTTCTGCCGGTGCGACTACATTTTGTAAGCAGTCGCACTGGTGCGACCACCAGTTTGCCCAACTCTTAAGCACTGCATATGAGAAACAGCAAACTGGTCCAAGCTAAAAACCAGTTCATTCGGAAACCAGTGTTAATCTCACACTTTTACTGCAAAGCTCTGCGAGATTCAGTGAGAAGCATTCAAATTGTGCTCAGAATTATTCTGTTATAAACTGGTCAAACAACGCTGACGTACATCAGAAAACCAGAAGTAGTAACGCTAACTATAACCATGGTGTTGTGGCAGAAACGGTCAAATGTTATGAACTATATTACTCATTTCAGGGTTTGTACAACCTTTTTAAGGAGGGAAATTCAAGCACTTTTCAGTGATTCAAGTATTTCACACAACTATTTCCAGCACTTTAAAGCTCTAAAAATTATCCAATTTAAATGGTATTTTAATGGAATGACCAAAATATACCCTGTGGTAAACAAACACTTATGTAAAAAAAGATGACTGTAGATGACAGTAGATGGCAGCAGAAGACCACTTATTGGCTTATTAGTCATTTATTTCAACTTTTTGCTTTATATTTTGAAATTAAAAAAATCACTATTATAGAATATCAAATCAAGAAATCTTTTCTTTTTGTGTGTGAGAAGTAAAAAAAAGCAAGAGCGCTCACTAAAGTTGTCGGTCAGTTCCATATAATACTATAGAAGAATAATGGTGCATTTGAGAGTAGAATATCTTAATTTTCTTTAAAAAATTAGATTTCGCACATTACTGTTGTTAAAAAAAAAAAGTAAATTTTGTGTGCTTCCCAACTCAAGCTCAGTGCTTTACTGTCAAATGTGCATTACCAAGAGATAAGCATGTAATATTATTAGAAACGGCAGTTATTAATATAAAACAATAGTCATTTTATGATTAAATTATCTTTATTATTCGCTACCAGATCTGCTCCTGACGCCACCACATGTAGTTCTGGTGCCACTGCTCTCAGTTAGTCTGGAGCCCTGTACTGATACAGCTGATTGTTTTTACATTCTGATGGATGTGTTCATGCATTAAAACTGTGTTTTTAACAGTCTGATGTGTGTGCATTACTGAAGTCGGCTCAAGTGCTGATGTCTGCTGGAATATTCAGTCCCGAGCTCCTCTGGCAGGAATACTGGAAGCTTCAGGTGTGTAAGTGTGTGTGTGGATCAGGCTTTGCCTTTACTGTATTTGGCCATAGTAAAGCTATTGACGGTAAAACCTGAAGTCAACCTGATGTCCCCATGAGGACAGCTGCTTAAAAACATGCTTTTCTCTGCTTTACTCAGAAACAGGCTTCTGTGAATTCAGTAGTGATTGCTGTGTGTGTGAGTGAGACTGGTTTGTATTTATGTGCACACAGCCCGTGCTGGAGGTGATTTATCATCTACACACTCACAACATCCTCACGCTGGACTTCATGCTGGAAAGGTAATGCAGTCATGACATGAGATACAGGAGATAAATGATCATCAGGCATTCTGTAGTCAGAGCAGTCGCCACATGTGATGTTCTGATGTGCTGATCAGAGATGCAGCTGTGAGCGCATGGATCACTGATCAGCTGAAAGCTTTATGTGCTTCCATGAAAACCACACCGGATGACCAACAGATACGACATCACATCCTCTCCAGTAAGAAATATTTCTCACTGACTCGCATCACTGCCTTGCACCTGTTCTTTCTCTGTCTGAGTTTTTTATTTAGTATACTTTATAATATTTTACTTAAAAATTGCCAAGGCATTGCATATAAATATACAAATTAAGAGTACCAAATGAAAATAGTGCAAAGCAACATGCAGAAATTAATAAAAGGAAAAAGAACCAATACAGTCTAATAGTTAAATTATTCAAATGAAGTAAAAAGAAAAGAAAAAAATACTAAATTATTTTATTCTTCACTCACCCACATAAAGATACACGTAGATACGGTCCTTGTGTTCAAATAATGACCCGTAGTAACTCATCCACATATCCAGTGTGTGATGTGTCCATTTCAATTCATGATAAAACTTCCAAAGTTGTTTCAGTGAGAGCTCGGTCTCATCGTTTGAGTTTGGACACTCCTGCTCTTCTGTGTTTTTGGATGAGGTTGTGTTCCAGTAGTGTGGTGTGTTTTTATTGGTTGTGCTGTAGCTGTAGTGTGTGTTCTGGTGCGGAGGGCGTTTGAAGACTCCGCTCATAATCTCTCTCAGACATGCTGCTGGATTCTGGACTCCATGATCTCGTGTAAGTCTGACGCACCACAGAATATCATGCTAAACTACACTGGGAAATGTACACTTTAAATAATGTGTAGTTCACATGCACATGCAGGTTATATTTTTCAATAAATAGTCAACTTAAAAAAACAAAACTATTTTATAAGCTATATTATTATAGAGTAATATGATTTGTGTTTGATCTTTAGGGCTGCTGGACTCTCTGAGTGTTAAAGGCACCGAGACGTCAGCTGCTGGCTTCTGGTAAATGTTAATAGTGAATAATTATTCAATAAAAATATATGATCAGAGGTTTGGAGGTGATAAATGGTTATGGATCATTCAATTTTAGTAACTTTTTTTTTGTATCTATATGTATTTTAGTGTGCTGGTGATATATATTTTTCTATATAAATACACACAAAAAATTAATTAGCATTTTAATTTAGCATTAGGTTTATGGTGAAGAAGTGGTTTAACAGAAGTCTTCATTTAGGAAGCTAGAAAGAAAAAATGTGATTACCGACAAACTTTTAATAAAAAATTTCGCATTAAGATGTTCCTGCATAATATATATAACCTAAATCCCACTTCAAATTTGATTGACAATGTGGAAGTCCGCTTCCAGATGCATTACTATTTCATCCCTGAAAATGAGTAATCCATTCTGGGAGGCTCTGCCGAGTTGACATGGAATAACTCTCACATTATTCAGAAACAGAGGCAGATGTGTTCTGGCCAGTGTAATGTCACATGGATGGCCATGATTGTTGTTCAGGACACAACCTGTTTGCACTTCTCCGCTCTAGCAGGCGTTACAGATCTCTGTGCACTAGAACACATCTAGGCATAAAAACATTTTTTTCCCCATGCCATCTCCAGCTTAAACAGAAATTACCACATCTTCTTTAATTATTTTCTTAACTAATTAGTGCCTCTCTCTCAAATATTATATAGTTACATTTATTTTTATTTACACAGCTGTACAGTAAATAATGCACAAATTTGTACATAAATCTTCTGTTCCAGATGCATACAGCCATTATTATTATTATTTTTATTATTTTTTTTTTTCTTAGTCTTATTTAAATGTTCTTTCTGTTGTCAGTGTCATATATGTATGTACTGTATGTATGTATGTTTGTACCAAGAGCTCCTAAAAAAGCCCACAACAAATTCCTTGGCCAAAAAAGCTCATTCTGATTCTGATTCTGTTAGGGTTCAAGTGTTTGACGTCTCAGTGTTTGGTGGCTGTGTTACTGAAGACACATTGCAGCGGTTCTTCACACACACGCTCATGCGTGTTTTTACATACCGACCCATTTTTAAAGGTGAGACTTCTCTCTGAATTATTTCTTAAATACTGTATGTTGCCTTCATGTTTTATTAGCGAAGGGCAGATTGTTGTTGTTTTAACAATAAACAAGTGAACAGCACATACAGAACATGACGGTACAGTATGAATTTTAGAAACACAGCTTAGAGATGGTTGTAGTGTGTTGACGGTCTAACATTCTGTCAGTCTATATTTGACAGGGTTCCCACGGGTCCTTGAAATCTGAAAAAAATCTGAACAAAAAAAAATAAAAATTCAAGGCCCTGGAAAGTTTTTGAAAATAAACATACATAGATACAGGTCCTTGAAAGTGCTTGAATTTATTTTTAGAAGTTTTCTGGAAAAAATCCTATATTATTCCCTCTAGTCCGCTAATGTGTTATTTCGCCAACACTTCGTGGACTATGCATACTAGCTTGCTTGATTTGCGTTAGTTACGCGCATTTACGCATTACGTTAAGTGTTTCCCACGTGAGGTACTTTTTGTTGTACATTGCCATGACGTTCACGCGTGCACGAAACTACTACAATGGTACCTCAAAGTTGAATTGCTTTGCTTGCTAAGATAATGTAAACCCATGAGGCAAGAAAAACTTAAACGCATTTTCATATATCCTAAAACTTCTGGTTACATGAGCCTAAGCTCTATTCAATAAACAGCATGCAAAAAAAAGTTAATATCAGATCATTTAGAATAAGTACAGGATTATGCAAAACAGAATACACCCAGATACAGGTCTCAGTCTATGGCCCAAAAAAAAATGCTTTTTTTTTTTTTACATAATTGTGTTTGACACATGAAAACTAAAACAATGATTCTCACAAGGTAACACGACGTAACCTTGCTCTCACTTGAAATGTATCCCACCAGTGGCGGGGGTAACTCATTACAAGTAATGCGAGTTACGTAATCAGATTACTTTTTTCAAGTAACTAGTAACGCATTACTTTTTTAATTTACATGAAAAATATCTGAGTTACTTTTCAAAAAAGTAATGCCAGTTACTTTGTTTTCCATTTATTGACTGACGAGTCTCCTGTCCCCATATTGGGAGAAATCGGGAGTACAGAGGCGTTGTGCGCTGTGTGAACATGATGTTACTGTAGTTCTAGACTAAATGTGAATGTGCATTAATTCATCCCACTCACAAAAAACAGATTTAGTATTAATCAAAATGAATTAAAACAGTGAAATGCAAACTCAGAATATGACGCAAACCTGCAATAATTAAATGTTACATAACACAAATGTATCTAATTCCATTTTATTAACCAAAAAAAAAGGTCTTTGATGCTGACCTTTGATGATCCAGTTCAAACATACTAATAAGCAAAAATAACTTTAGAGAAACTAACAATTGTGCTTTGTTTTTTTTATTGCTGAAGAGTGTTGAACTTTCTTCTTCTGCGTTCTTCTGTACAGACGTGAATTTAATTTTGCTTCAGCCTGAGGTTTATTCATTACACTTTTTGGGGGGGGAACACTGACGGGGTACAATTCTCTGGACTCTCTAGCCCGTCAATAAGATCCCCCAAAAAAATTTTATCTTTACCCTTTGGGTAGCTATAAGGGGGTCGTTTAGAAAAGGGGCCTGTCCAAATATACCCAAAAGCCTAAACAAAAACTCAAAACTTCACGAAACTTGGTGAGCACATGCGACAGGTGATTCTAAACAAGCATGCAACATTTTATGGAGATCAGATCACAAGTGGCGCTATAACATTTAAAAAGGCTTCAAAAACACTATATTTAAATGGTAAATGACCTCAAATTGCAGAAAATTTTCATACATTTACACATACACTAGATCTTCACATCATACGATCAATCTCCTCATTCTGAACAACTTTGCCTGTAAGAAATTGCTCTTTAAATAATTGACATTTATTTAAAAAAACTACTTTGCGAATTCCTCCAATCTGACAATAGGTGGCGCTATACCAGTTATAAACGTTAAAAAAGCATCATATTTCTATGGTTACCTGGATAATTACCTGGATTTGCCAAAAATGCTTTTTTAAATCACTGATTTAGGTGGTTACAGGCTTGCAAAATAATATGTAATGTCTTTTTCATGTGCACTTAAATGCCTTAAAGCGCTTGAACCCCAGTAATCGCTGCTTGCAGCTATATTATTAATATTTCTAATATTATATTAAATAATTATAATAAGATATTTTCTATACTCTATATACATATATGATATATTTGTTTTTTGCTTTTTATGCACTGTCTGCCTGTGTTTTCTCTTCCGCGATCACTGTTCTGACTCAGAGGAAGCTCATTCGCTGCTCATGTCAATCATATTACACGTTCATAACCCGCCCTGTCTCCTATGACAAATGTCCATTACACTTCTGTGTTTAGTTCTGTACATAAGAAACCCAGGAAAACATTTCCATTGATGAAACATGAAGCTAATAAACACGAGATTATGACAGTATATGATATGTCTGTGATTTTTATGAGATTCTGGCAATTGTCACAACAATACAGGGTGTTTACATTAGAAATGCTAAGCAGGTGTAGTGATTATCTTAATATAAACGGCTACACAGAACATATTTCAGCAACATTATATGGCCAAAAAACATATAGTAGATGCAATAGTAAGAGTTGTTTACAAACACTCTATGGTGGTTAAAGGAGTTTTGAGTAAAACGTGTAGATTAGGTCAAGGTCAGCTTATTTATATAGCACCTTTAAAAAAATAATGTGACCAAGGGCTTCACAGTAACACATACAATGATTTAAAAAACGCAGGCTTTAAATTAAAATAACACTAAACCCATTAAAACCAAAAATTAAATAAAAAAAAATCGTTATAAATCTTATAAATTGTCTTTGTAGCATGATGCTACAGTGTGCCAGGAATATGTTTTCGGTCTGTAGTGTGTGACAGGATCTTTCTGAAATGCAGTTTGAAAAGTGTAGGCAAATTAGTCAAAAGGGAAAATTTATAATGTATTATAACTATTATAATTAATAATCAAATTTAGATTAGATCTTAGAATTAACGGTAGCAGAACTCAAAGATTACAAGAATTTGATCTGTCCCGTCCACCAAGCAGGACAATAATTATCAGTTATCATTCAAGGAAGATTATTTTCTGGCCAAGAAGAATAACTTTCATTCATACAGTACAGCATTAACTTAGCCGTGTGCAAGGGATCAACCTTTGGTGACTCGAATTGTGGGCGCACACAGAGACATCATTGTGAATATAAGGGATTAATAAATGAAACTACACGCTCAACATACAACCAAGACTAAGAAAAAAACATATCTACAGAATTAAGAAAGTAAGGAAGAGAGAGGGAGAAGAGCAAAAGAATGGCATTTGTATTTCACATCAAGTAGCCACAACTATTGAGCAATCATCAAAGAATCAAAAAATCCAAATTAAAATGGGCTCAAACTTAAACCACGCACATCTAACTAGTTGAAAACCGGTTACTTGGATTGGTTTTCGATTGCTGAACAAGAATCCTGATGTGGTAGACAATGGAGGTTCTTGATGAGTTATTTTAGAAGTGAGCTGGAGGTTTTGCTCTGGTTCCTCTGAAGATAGGAAAGCCCACAGCAGATCGACAAAGTTACTTGAAGATAAAAAACACCAGAAAATCAAACTCAAGAGGAGAGTCTTGAGAAGTCTTAGTGCTGTCTCAAAAGAAGAGGTTTTCTGAGCAAAGATAATTTCGGGCTAATCACTTTTGAGGGTTCCTACCCACACCCACCTTTTGGGTGGAATGGCCAATCAGAGGCATGAATTTTGAGTGGGAGAAACTTTCTTTGTCTCTGTTTATGGCCCATTG